>ML111576.1:27374-54676 GCA_003697995.1 Taxidea taxus jeffersonii
CAGAGCACGGCCGTAAGGGAGCTCTTCTCCGCTCTATGGGACGGGGAAGAAATAAAGGTTCTTGTTGGAGACCGTCAGAGCTCACGGGGTGCCGAGGCCCGTGGAGGTGACAGCCTTGTTTTTTCCCCCTTTGGCGTTTCCTGACGTGGCCTGCTCCTTGCTGAAGTCGTCAGCGCTTTTACCATTTTGCATCTCTATCCCTAAGTGGCAGGAGATGCGACTCGCTGCCCTCCATTTGCTGTCGCAGCTGTTCCTGCTTCTGTAACTCGGCCTCTCCTGGCCTTTCACTGCCCTTGTTAAGCTACCACCAAAAAAGAAAAAAGTCACTTCTCGCTCTCGAACCGCCCGCCACAGGGCTGCGGGACTCACCAGGACAGCTGCCGTCCGCGCAGGGGGCTCAGCCTTCTGCCGCGCTTGGAGCCTCTGGCCCCTCTCGCGTGCCGGCGTCCGGGACTGGCGCAGGGAGAGCTGGCGTGTCGCACCAACAGGAAAGGCGTCGGCCCAGCCTGGCTTCCTTTCTTGGAACACTTCACAGAAGGCGCAGATTGGTCCACGAAAGTCTGAAGTCGCTCCTGTTAGAACCAGGCCCAGGATCTTTGGGAAAGCCAGAGATCTTCCTAACTAAAGTCACTTTCAGTGTCTAGGTGTACTCTGGCCTTTTTTTTTTTTTAGCACCTTATTAAAAGCTTTCATACCTAAGCTTTCTTTTGAAAAATGCACTTTAAGACCGTGAATTTACCCTTAATGACTTCCTAACCTGTGTGTCTTAAATAGCCTTTTGAGGCCAAGCCCTTTGTGTCCCCACGCAGCGGGGCCGGATTCCTGTGCAGTATCGAGGGTGGGGGGCCGCTGTGGTCCGGAGGACAGGCCGGGCTGCCCCGCGCGGGGTCCCCGGGGGCGGAGACCGTCCTGACGTGGCTTTTCGTTTCAGAGCAAGCCCTGGAGCGGCAGGTGCTGCAGACGCAGTGCCGACGGCTGGAGGCCCAGCACCACAGCCTCAGCCTCACGGCTGAGCAGCTCTCCCGCAGCATGGCGGTGAGTCCCGGCCCCGCGCGCCCCCTGGGAGAGGGGCTGGAAACCAGCCGGGGAGCGGGGCGGTCTGGAAACACCCTGTGCTGTTGCGCCTTTCAAGCCTGTGTTCGTCACACGCACGGGAGTTTTGGGGGCGATGCTGCTTTTCAGGCTGCGGCTCGGAATCGTCAGCGCGGGGGGAGTCAGCCCGGTGGTTCTCCGGGGTGTAGCTGAGTGTCCTGGGTTTAGGGAACAGGGACTGCGCGTGCCCCGGGGGGCAGGCTTGGACCTGTGTGCGTCTCCCCTGCGGCGCTCGCTGAGGACGGGAGCGGAGCGTACGGGAGCGAAGCCAGCCCCGCTGCCCTGTCCACACCCGCAGCCCGGGCCGCTCCCTGCCGTGCTGGCACGCGGGGCCGGGCCTGCAGATCTGGGCCACTGCAGAGCAGCAAAAGTCCTGTCGTATCGGGGCGGACTCTTGAACTCGCAGGGGTGAGAGTGAGCGAGGCCTTGTGAGGAGCCAAGGTTTGGGGCAGAGCTTGAACCGGCTCTTCGGGAGACCCCAGCCGCGGCGGGGGGTTCTGGAGCCTGGGAGGTCCCGCTTTACCCCCGCTTCCGTGCTGCAGAGTGAACGTCTGACCCGAATCTCTGTGCAGGAGCTGAGGAGCCAGAAGCAGAAGGTTGTCTCGGAGAGGGAGCGACTCCAGGCCGAACTGGACCACTTGAGGAAGTGCCTTGCGTTGCCTGCCATGCACTGGCCTAGAGGCTACTTTAAGGGATATCCTAGGTGACGGTTTCCCTTGCACTAGGCCGAACCTATAGTATAGAAATATTATCTATTTTATTACCTTGAATATTTAATATTTTTCACTGGGAGGTTTGAAGCTTAAAAAAAAAAGAATGTGCCATGCATGAAGCAAAGGGTTCGAGGCTCCAGAAGAACAGACTCGCCTTGACTTCAACGCAGCGGAGTCACCCTTGGCAGCCAGCGAGCCACCCACGTAGGACGCCCGTAGTTCTTTCTCTTAAAGGTGGTTCTGTCCTTCCCCCGTCATCCTTTCTGAATCTGAAAGCGAAGGCTCCGGTCCCAACACTAAGCTCCCTCACCGGCGGCCCCGGGCGCCAGACTGGATCAGGCGGAGCGTGTCCCCTTCCAGGTGTGGCCGGGCCCGTGCCCCGAGGCCCTGCTCGGCCTCGCTCCTCCCCAGGACTGAGACCTGCTTCCCCGGGAAGAAGGTGGGGTGCGTTTCCGGTAAAGGGCTTGTTACTTTTCTGCGAAATTTCGAAGCAGCGGGTCCGGGGAGCTCACCAAGCAACTGTCCTGCGGCCTCACGCACAGGCCTCTCCCTGGAACAGCTCGGCCGCGGGGCCGCACGGAGCCCTGCGCGCACACGCTCGCGCCCGCCGCCGGCTCCTGCACTGGGCCATGTTTTCACAGACGTAAATTTTGAGAGAAAAGTCAAAGGTGCTTCAGCCTTGTACTGTGTATATATATTAAAAAACAAAGTTTTGTATGTTTTTATTACTTTATTGTTATAAAAAGCCTGCCATTTTTAATATGTGGTCTGGGGGGATTTTTGTTTGTTTTCCTGTTTGGGGGCTTTGTTTTTTTGCTTTTGTTTTCCTGGGCAAAAAAACTTGCTTTTAGTGTTTGTACTGCTGCTGGTCAGGACATAAGATATTGAAGTGTTTTTAAAATTAAAGAAGAAGAAAAGTAAAAGAGCTTACCACTGGCGCCTATGCGATCACGTCATTTTGAGTCGCAGGGGAGAGCGAGGTAGAAAGCCACATGCTGCCCCTGCCCCCGGGGCAGCAAGCAGCCCCCGTTGCTGCCGAGGGGGGCGAGGGCCGTGCGCGTGCATGTGCGTGCACGCGCGCAGCTCTGCTGAAAGCCCCGGTCAGGGAGGGAGCAGTTCGGCCAGGACTCTATGCTGTCCCACAGCAGTCTGAGAACAGGTGCAAAGTAGAAACTTTAGAAGCTTTATTTAGATGCAAAGCTTTGTAAAAGCCTAAACGTAGAGTAAACCACGTCTGAGCTGGCAGGAGCACGGGAGCGGCCAGAGAGCGGCAGTGCCATCTCCGTGCGGGGCGGCGTGTCCTCCCTGCCCCGCTTCGGCTCGCTCAGGCAGGGAATCCGGCCCAAACCAGAGGCCAGAGCAGCCAGCGGTCGGTCTGTCGGGGGGTAGGGGTGGAGGCAAGAGTCTTGATGGCCGCTGTCCCCTCCACCCTGGGTCAGGGGACGGGCTGGCCGACCTTCAGGAAGCTCCTGGCCGCGCCCCAGCCCTCAGCTGCGCGGAACCGCTTGCCGGCAGATGGCACCGCGTGGCTCCGTGCATACCGTTTGTGTCCGCCAGGAACCTTCCAGTTATTAGCAAACTCAGACAAGTGTCACCAGTATTACCGGCAGTCAACAAGCGCCTTCCTCGCCACAAAAATGACGAAGAGAACGAAGGCCTGTTCCGGGGCCTCCTCCCTGGCAAGGCCAGGGAGGGCAGCAGTGGCGGGGGGGGGGGGGGGGGAGACAGGCATGCGGAGGGAGCGCTGCCGCCAACAGGCAGGGGAAGCGGTACCTGAGTCTCTCGAGTCGGCTCGCCACTGCCAGCCCGCAACTGGAGAGCTCCGTCTCGGCGCCTCGCCCTGTCCCCGGCCAGCCCAGGAAGGGCCTGGAAGCCCTGCTCGTCAGCGGGGCAGGGGCCAGAGCGAACAGGGCGCGCAGCCCGGCCCTTCACCAGCCAGGGGGCGCGGTGGTCCTCGGCACTGGGCAAGGTCCTGGGGTCAAGGGAGGCAGCACCCGGAGGTCTGGGCGTGGGTACACGCTGTGTCCCTGAGCTGGCACTGCTCCTGTCCCTTCCGACGGAAACCACCACCTTGCCCCTGCCCTCCTGCTTCTGTCTCTGTAATAAGACAATCAGAATGTAACCCCGTCAGGTAGCGTGAAGAAACTCCGGGAAAGGCAAGGAAGCACCTTTAGGAAACAGAGTCCCACTAAGACCCGGCGCCCAACCACGGTCTCCGCGTGCGGTCGTTCTCCGCCGACGCGGTCCCCGAGCCTCCGCGGTTCGCGTGTACAATCTGACAGACGCAGAATCTCTGGAGCTGTGAGGCCGGTTCACACGAGGTCTGGGAGACGAGGTTCAGCCGCACAGCACACTCGCTCCGTGAGCTCCTGCCCCGCGGCCTCGTCCGCCCGCCGCCCCACAGGGCCTCCCGCTAGCCAGTGCCGGCGTGGGGCTCCACGTGCAGTCAGGTCACTAGAAACGGAGCGGAGCCCCACACTTGGGAATGTTGTTTCGCGTAATTAGAGCCAGAGGGGCCTACGACAGGGTCCTGATCCGCTGCCTCAGACAAGTGGCGAGACGGGACCCGCCCGGCCTTGCCTGCAGAAAGCACAGGCTCAGCGCTCACCGGGCGTTGAGCCCGACAGGCCCGCGCGTCCGGGAATCCCGGCGATGGGAAAGGCCACCCACACGGTCAGCGGCGAGAGCTCGTGGGAGGAGCGGTATTTTCAAGTCGCTCAGTAGCTGCCAAATCTCAAAAGCGCTCCATACAGCCCAGATCCTCCGAGCCGCTTTGAAGTAGGAAACTCCACGGACCCGCCCCGAGACGGAGGGGTCAGCACAAGCCCACCCTGTCCCCTTAGGTGCGCACTAGCCGCTTGGCTGCCGTCCCCGCTGCCCGAGGAAACCAGCTCGGCCTCCTCCCCACCCGCAGCCGTCCGTCTGCCTGCCCCCAGCTTCTGATCCGGCCCGAGCGGGTCTCCGCTCCCGCCTCCACCCGAGGAAGGCGCACTAACTGGGTGTGCCACTTGGTGTGTGCCCGGTGCGAGAGGGACAGCAGCGGAGCCAGTGCACGGGAGGGAGGAGGAAAGCCTCGGTCGCCCTGGGGGCGGTTTAGATGCTGTGAAATTAAGCCTGTTCTACGTGTATTTGTTAGAGTTACTTGTATTGTAATTATTTGCTGAGTGTAGTAACTAGATATTTATGAATATATTGCTGTAATTTCTGACAACACCCCAAAAAATAAAATCTTCCTGAATCGCGTTGAGGAAACTCTTTGTTCTAAGAGGGCCGCGGGGCGGGCGGGGAGAAGAGCTCGGCCATCGCGCTGCACCAGACACGAGGTCCTCCGGCGACTTCCGCCAGCTTTCGGGAGCACAAGGTTTGGAGGTAGGGGGGCTCGAGAGTCTCCGGACCCTCCTCCGTGCCAAGTGGCTTCATGCTGGCAGGGTCCCCAGGTGGAATGGCAAGTCCCGCCATCCGAGAGCGACCCTCTAGAGCCGTCCCCTTACGTGACGGAGACCGGGGACGCGTGTCTGGCCCTTCGGTGTTCCGGTCACGACCCCGGCCGGTTCCGGAGGCACGGCTGCCTGGCGATCTGGGGCAGAGAAAACGTGCGGGGCAGGAGGGGATCGGGGCTTTGAACACCCAAGGGCAAAGCCAGAAGCTGTTCCCGTGGCTCAGGCGACCGTGCACGCTCACTCCTGAGGGAGAACGTGCTCGGACCGCGCCACAGTCAGAACCCAGCGGGCCGCGAAAGCTTCCATCCCTCTAGGGCTCTAGACAACCATTCCTGCTCTCAAGGTCAGGTCACGTCCGGGGCAATTCCAGCCACTACGACCGAAAAATGCTTCTCTTGGGAACAACAGGCCCTCCACGGAGCCGCTGCCGCCTCCAGCCAGGCCTCCCTGGCCCGTCCCTCAAGAGCCGCGCTACAGGCCCGACTCCCCTCGCGGCGTCCGGACTTGAGCCTCGCGCACGCCGCACCGTGCAGGCTGGTCTTCCCAGGCATTTTCCTACGTCTTACTAACGGGAGCGAGCGCGCTGCGCGGTCGCCCAGATCGCGTCCCTGCGGGCTCTTTACCCCCGTCCTCCAGCCCCGAGCTGTCTGCCAGCACCAGCCTTGGCCTCGGCAGTCCCCGGGACGCCTTCATTCTCCGGGGCTCCTGCTGTTCTCCTAGGGTCTCTCCTCACAGAGGCTGGTCGCGTGTCAGCGTTTGGGTCTGGTTTCCCTTTGCATAACCCAAGGAGCCCCGAATCATGCCAGCCGGCCTGCCACCAGCCAAATGGCTCCTGAACCCAAATACAAAGATGACATCTGGTGCGGTCTTGTCCGTCGCGGCTAGTCTCCCCGGCATCTCTCTCAGAGAAGGCAACGCTGCCTTCCCGGGGTGAGGGACATCGGGGACCATCTGTTCCCACTGAAGGAGTCCAGTTGGTCATGAACTTCCCCGTCTGGCCAGTTACGTGCCGCTCGTGCTGGCGGCTGCTCGGGAAGCAGCCAGGGAGGGCCCGCCTTTCCTCCTGACAGAAATCCGCGACACCCTGACCCGAAGCAGCCCAGAGGACCAGAGACGCCCCCAGTGTCAGTCTAGAGGTCACCCCTTCCTGCCACACATCCCCATGTGGTCATTCGGACCGTTCCAGCCCCGTGACGTGCCCCCTCCCCGTGGCGGTAGTGCCGGGGAGAAAACCCCACGCGAGGTCTGGGGGGGTCCGTCTTTGGGGGGCTCCGGTGGCAATCCCGGTCGGCGTCCTGCCACTCATCTGCCGTACTCATCTGCCGTCCTCCTCTGCGTGAACGGACTCTGGGAGAGTCCAAATTTAGCCCAAGAGATGAGGATCCAAAAAGGGGAAAAAGCCCTGGGCCACATCGCCACTCCCACCGTCTCTCTCAGAAAACCCCCTCGAGGTCACTGAATGTTCCCCCACAGGACGACACCTAGCAGGACGCCGGGAAAGTAACTTGTTTCGCCAAAGCTGCGTCCCCTCCCCTGCGACGAACGAACGGCGGCTCCCACAGACAGAGCTGGGCCGAGAGACCGCCTCAAGGACTAAGCACAACCCGTTGCTTTCCAACAACGTCACGAACCACTCCTGGTATCGTGACGGGTTTTCATACACGCACAAAGGGCTCTAGAACCGCGGAGATCCCAGTACCTCTGCCGGGCCTCGAGCGCACAGGCCCCCGGCAAGCCCCCGGCCCGCAGACGCACGGGCGCGAGCGGCGAGCCCGTCCCTAGAAGGGCTGAGACGGCGCGCCCGGAGCAGGCCGCAGGTTCGTGCGGAGTTTGTACATGCGATCGAGCGCTCGTGTGAGGAAAGCCCCGCTGGCGTTGATCTCCATCAAGGTCAGGTTATCCAGCTGCAACACAAGAGAAGACCGACCCGGCTGAGCGTCTGATTTGACACAATGTCAGATCTACGGAATAAGTGAGTAGCCGCTGAATAACGGGGTTTTCCTGGTTTGGCGCACGTAGGCCGGGCTCAGCCAGGAACCCCCGCTGGCAGCGGTCCGAGCAGACGGTGCGGGCGCTGCTCGCTGGCACCCGCCGGCGGCCCCGGGCTTGGCGGGCACGCGGGGAGGGGCAGCTGCCACGGGAGGCCCGAGCCCCCCTCTGCGCGCGCCTACCTTGGCATGTGCCTCCTGCTGCCTCACGAAGCTGTCCGCGGACACCCGCAGCTTGGCCATGCGAGTGTCCCACACGTCCTTCACCAGGGTCCGGATCTCATCTGCTTTGGGGATATTGTCCGAAGCACTACAGAAGCAAGAGCAGGGGAACAAGTCACACGGGGAGGCACTCGGTAAAGTAAAGCGACGTCCAGGGGGAAGTGGCCTGTGTGCTGGTGTCAGCAGGTCCCGCAGCGACGGTGGAGCCCAGACTCGCGGCCCCGAGATCAGTGGTCGCGGCCTCCTCCAACCGAGCCAGCCAGGAGCCCTCCGGGTGGACAGGACTTTTAAAAACACAAGCAAAATGTGTTTTCCTTTGTTTTCAATTTTAAAATGTAAAAATTTCTAGCAGTTAAGCTTGGTGCCAAGAAAATTCAGCCGCGGGGACGCCTGCGTGCCTCAATCGGTTGGACGGCTGCCTTCGGCTGGGGGCGTGACCGAGCCCTGCGGTCCTGGGACCGAGCCCTGCACGGGGCTCCCTGCTCAGCGGGGAGTCTGCGCCTCCCTCTCCCCCACACTTGTGCTCTCTTGCTAGGTCTGTGGCTATCTCGCTCTCTCGAATAAAATCCTAAAAAACAAAACAACTCCGCCACGATCCACACCTCTGTCCGCGCTCACGTTAAGCGGCTCGCGGCGGCCGCAACACAGACTTGGGAGGACAAGCGTGGAACCGGACATCCTCCTCTCGAGGTGACCAAGTGTTCTGTGCTGCAGAATCTCCATCTTGAAGGAATCTGCTCCAAGGGCCGGCTCGGAGGTCACGACCGCCGTTGCTCCCACGTCATCATTGACCCGAGGGCTTACACCCCCCAGAGAAGGACAACAGCTCTGTGCCAGGCTCTGGGCTCTGCATCTGGGGCATCTCTATCCTCCCAGAACACTCTGAAGGAAGTGCCACGTCACTCCGCAGAGGAAACACAAGTCCACTTACAGGAACGACAGGATAAACTGCAAATTAGCGTAAACCGAGCCTCCCACTAGCCAGTGAATTCTGCGTAAAAGTCTGAGCAGGAATCAGCGAGGGTCAGTGGACAGCCTTCCAGTGGTGAGCTGCGTTTTGGAACCTTCTAGGCCATTCTAGTGTTTCGTTTGGTCTTGAAGGAGGCTCCACACCCAGCATGGAACCCAGTGCAGGGCTTGAACTCACAACCCAGAGGTCAAGACCTGAGCTGAAACCGAGTCAGGGGCGCAACTGACTGAGCCGTTCAGCGCCCCTTGTGTGAGCCGAATTTTCAACGAAGCTTCGAAGGAAAAGACAAAACACGGATGAAAGCGGAAGCGAACGCGGCCCATCGCCAGGCACACTAGGAGGGCGGGAAGGGCCTCTCTCCCCGCTGAGAGCAGCTCGTGCTGAGCAGCAGGGAGTCCGGGGCCAGGAGCTACACTGCGGGTTCTACTTAGGACCCAGACATTGGGTCTGATACCCTGAACAGCACGTTCAGGAACAAAGGACCCCCCGCTGTGTTAACGGACGTGCAGGACCACGGACGTGCAGGACAAAACGGTAAAACTAGTCCCTTGGCCAAATCAGCTACAAAGGATCATAAAACCGATGTTTCGGCAGGAACTGCACACACAACATCCTGAACCCCAAAACCGAAGGTGAACAGGCCCCTCACGTCTGCTGCCGTCTTCCCTCCAAGCCCCGCCGCCACAGAAGGTTCTCTGCTTCGTGGAACGACGCGCCCCCGCCGGCCGCCGCCCCGGGACGCGCAGCCGCAGAGCAACAGCCTCAGCCCCGGCGCCCCACCGGGTCTCCATCGACCGCAGCCGCTCACGCGCCCCCGCCTTCTCCCCACAGCGTCCTCTTCTGTGGTAAATCTTCCCTCCTCCGAGCCCGAGAGCCCTTCAATGACACCGTCAGGCACGAGGGCTGCGTCCCGACACGATCTAACGGGGGCCACAGAGAATCTCAAGCCCGCGTCGTGCCCAGCGTGGATGCTGACACGGGGCTCGATCGCACAAGCCCGAGACCATGACCAGTGCCAAAACCCAACAACTGACACTGAACCCACCGAGCCACCCGGGCGCCCCGGTCCCTGCCGTTGAGAACTGGGGGGCGAGGGGCAGCCCGACTAGCGACTGGGAGATTACAGGTGACAAAAGCCGCGGGGGCTACCGAGCTCCCAGGACAGCCTTATCTGTGACGGAGCCACCGGCCAGGCTGCGCCAAAGGACGAGCAGACGGACACACTGGACAGAGGAAGCGGTGAATGAAAGGCCGGAGGGCCTCGGTACGTGGGAGGGAGTAAAAGAGGCCGATGTGAGCCTGGAACCCAGAGCGGCAGAGGGAAACCCCGTCGGAGCCACAGAGGCGGCCAGAAGGAGCGCAGCTAGGCAGAGCCCCGCAAGCCGTCCCGAGGACCGCGGCCTAGACCCTGCACAGGCTCCGAGGAGCAGACGGGCCCCGGGGCAGCCCCATCTTTAAACGTCCACTCTGGCCACAACGTGGAGAACCGAACACGGGGAAGCGGGCGGGGAAGCGGGGCGCTGCTGCCATCGTGGGCTCTCATCACGGCCAGGCTCGGAGCCAGTGTGAGCCTCTGGCCTTTCCTGGAACACACGCGCATAGTGAAGACCCAAGGGTAGAGCCATTAAGAGGAAGGTTAGAGAGGACAGCGGAGACTCACCAGTGTCCAGTGTCAAGCGATAAAGCGGCGAGGAAGTCCCTAGGAGCAGGAGGGCTGGGAAGGGCAGGGCAGATGGGAGAGCCCAGGCAAAAGGGTGCGAGCACACGAGCGCCTCCTGGGTTACTGGCGCAGGGGTCTGCGGGGCCGGGACAGCCCTCACCTTGGAGTTGAGCGTGGACTAGGAGGGAGGGACAGGGTCAGGGATGAGCGTCAGGAGCTCTACCGCCCCCGCGGCTCTGCGGAGGGGACGCACTTACTGATTCAGCAGGAGTTTGGTAAGTTCCATGTAGTAGGGGCTGGGCATAGGGGTGAAAGTTTCTTCCTGTCGTTCATGATCCCTGATCTTCTCCAACTTCTCTGAAATTGAGAAATGTATACATTTTACTATCACCAGACCCAAATATTTGTTGAAGCTTTCCAAATTTACCAAGTGTCTGTATTACCTGTTGGATCAACTAACAAAAACAAGAGAAAACACTTTTTTGGAATGACATCACTAGATGATTGAGGGCTCATTTCCTCAAAAGTTTCTCTTATGGGGGGTGCCTGGGTGGCTCAGTGGGTTAAGCCCCTGCCTTCGGCTCGGGTCATGATCTCAGGGTCCTGGGATCGAGCCCCGCATCAGGCTCTCTGCTCGGCGGGGAGCCTGCTTCCCTCTCTCTCCCTGCCTGCCTCTCTGTCTACTTGTGATCTCTGTCAAATAAATAAAGTCTTTAAAAAAAAATTCTAGTCGGTGTTGCTGCTCTGGCCTGCACGACATATCACTGGAGAAACGGTGTCTGAGTCAGTTCTTTCCTTAGGGAAAGAGACAAGCATTCTATCTTTGATACAAGAGGTGATGAAAGTGACCAGTGACTGGAGAAATTTACTCCCATACACTCATGAACCCTTGTTCAGAGGGAAGCAAGAGGACATAAAGCGCAGCCACCCTAGCCTGGGGGTGAGGCGCGGATCGCGGAGGGCCCGAAGCCCAGCATCTAGAAGCCTGCAGTGGAGCCCCAGTTCCATCCAGCACCAGTTCCCCTCCCGCCTTATCTCACGGGTCTGAGAAAGTCCTGGATCTGGACTGGCCACCGAAGCTGAGGGACACACACACACGACTGTGTTGCGGGGTGGGGGGAGCGGGCTTGCAGCGCTGGGCCCCCTCCCCAGGGGCCCTTGGTGCCCTGCCAAACCCAATCTACTGCCCTGCTCCATCCACGCTCCCGCTCTCACCCGATGCCTGCTGAGAGCCTGCACGCTCCTGCCGGCTGCCAGCACACCGCCCTCCACGCCTGTCCCCGCACAATGAACACCCCTCCAGGTGTGTCCGGGAACTCCTCTCCTCCTCTCCGACCGGCACAGACCACCACCCCAGCAGCTGTCTCTCACTCAAGAGCTGGTTGTGCCCTCACTACTTAACCCTCCCATCAGCTCCCGGCAACATCTTCCACCTGGAGAAGAAAATCCTAGGGGCGCCTGGCTCAGTTGGTTGAGCGCCCGACTCTTGATTTCAGCTCCAGTCCTGATCTCAGGGGCCTATAATCCAGCCCCGAGTCAGGATCCCCAATAAGCAGGGAGTCATCTTCTCTCCCTCTGCCCCTGGTTCATGTGCTCTCTCCCTTATTCACTTGGTCTCTCAAATAAATAAAATCTTCAAAAAAATAAAAAATAAAAATAAATATGGGTGCCTGGGTGGCTCAATTGGCTAAGTACCTGTCTTCGGCTCAGGTCACGATCCCAGGGTCCTGGGATCCAGCCCCACACCAGGATCCCTGCTCAGTGGGCAGCCTGTTTCTCCCTCTCCCCGCCAGCTCATGCTCCCTCTGCTGTCTCCTTCTCAATAAACAAATTTTTTTAAAAGATTTTATTCATTTATGTGACAGAGACAGTGAAAGAGGGAACACAAGCAGGGAGAGTGGGGGAGGGAGAAGCAGGCCCCCCGCTGAGCAGGGGCCTGATGCGGGGCTCGATCCCGGGACCCCAGGATCATGACCTGAGCTGAAGGCAGACGCTCAACAACTGAGCCACTCAGGGCCCCTCAATAAATAAAATCTTTAAAATAAATAAATAAGGGATACCTGGGTGGCTCAGGTCATCATCCCAGGGTCTTGGTATCAAGTCCTGCATGGCAGGGGACAAGGGGGGGGGACCTTGCTCAATGGGAAGCCTGCTGCTCCTCCTATTGTGCTCTCTGACAAATGAGTGAATAAAATCTTAAAAAAAAAAAAAAAAAAAAGACTGTTTAAATAAATATAAATAAATAAAACCTGGGGCACCTGGGTGGCTCAGTGGGTTAAAGCCTCTGCCTTTGGCTCAGGTCATAATCTCTGGGTCCTGGGATCGAGCCCCGCATCGGGCTCTGCTCTGTGGGGAGCCTGCTTCCCTTCCTCTCTCTTTGCCTACTTGTGATCTGTCTGTCAAATAAATAAAATCTTAAAAAAATAAATAAATAAAACCTTACTAAGTAAAATATGTCAGAGAAAGACAATGATCATGTGATTTTACTCACATGTGGAGTTTAGGAAACAAAACAGAGGATCATAGGGGAAAGGAAAGTAAAATAAGGCAGAAAGCAGAGGGGGAGACAAAGCGTAAGAGCCTCTTAACTACAGGACACAAGCTAAGGGCTGCTGGAGGGGAGGCGGGTGTGCGGACGGGGTGGCAGGGTGCCGGGCAGCAAGGAGGCACGTGATGGATGAGCCCTGGGCGCTACACGCCAATGACTGACCTCTACCTTGGAAACTACTAGTACACTATGTTAATTAACTGAATTCAAATAAAAAATTTTTTAGATTTTAAAAAATAAAAGTTTTTAAAAGATTTTTTTTTATTTGAGAGAGAAAGAATGAGAGAGAGAATGAGAAGGGGGAGTGGGAAAGGGAGAAGCAGGCTTCCCGCTGAGCAGGGAGCCTGACTGGGGCTCGATCCCAGGACCCTGGGACCATGACCTGAGCCGAAGGCAGCTGCTCAATGGTGGAGCCCCCAAATCATTTTTTCAGGAGTTAACGTCCCTTCTTCGACCACTCGAGTGGGTGTCTGTCTCCCCCCAAGTCAACGCCATCGCCCCCGACCTCTGCTCAGCCACACCCAGTGGGTCCCTCTCTCCTCAACCATAACCATTCGTCCTTGACCTCTAAAAGACGAACCCTTCTCGGAGGGTATCTATCCCTTGATCTCTGGGACGCCACGCTGAGTTCTCACCTGGGACACCTCTGGGCCGCCCTGACCGCGCTCAACACTGCGGTGCAGCGCGCACACCCCGCCCGCCTTACCGCCTAAACCCGCAGCCCACGCGATGTCCCCCTGCTTCATTTCAATACCATGAACGCACTGGTGAGGACCCACACTTGCATATCCCCACGTTAAGCCCCTTCACCGGATTCCTGACTGAACACCCGGCCCAGCCCCTTCCACGGTGACAGGGCCAAAGCCCAGCCTCTGCCCCGCGCCCCCCCCCCCCAGGAGGCAACTGTCTTTCGCAGTTTGGGCCAGCGACCCAGCGACCCTGTCATTCTTCACTCTCCTCTCAGAGCCCATGGTCCATCCCTCAGCAAATCCTGCGGATTCTCCCTTCAAAACACACCGAGACTCCACCATGTGAGCCCTCCTCCAGCAGCCGGTCACACTTCTCGCGGCCCGGAAACTCCCCGCTGCCCTCTCCCCACCACACTTCTCCGCAGTTGGCAGGTTCCTCCCTAGCATCTAAGAGCACGATGAATTCAAGCTGCGATGAATCACACTGATGCCACTCGGCGCTGGCCAGACGTGCAGCTGGGAGCTCTCCCCCGCCTCCAGCAGGACCAGAGTAGCTCATCCACTCGGGAGGGCTGGTGGCAGTCCTTACACGGTCAAGCCCGGCCTGCCCTATGACCCTACATATTTGCCCGAGAGAAGTAACAAGTATCCACAGGCTGACTTAGGCGGGAACGTTCCCAACAGCCTCGCTAGCCACAGCCAGAAATGGGAAGCAGTCCAAGTAGCCGGCGGCCGAAGGACGGGTGACCCGGCCGGGGAGGGCACCGCAGTGACACGGCGCTGGGCGGCAGAGGCTGGCGTAGCGCTACCTGCAGCCACAGGACCCATCCCAAAGCCAGCACCAGCGCCGCGTCTCGTGATTTCAGCTCAGGTCATGCTCTCTGGGTCATGGGCTGGGGGTCTCCGCACTCACAGGGGAGTCTGCTTGGAGATCCTCTCCCTCTGCCCTTCCCCCTCTCACAAGGGTGCACTCTCTCAAATCAACGAATCTTAAAAAAAAAAATAAAAACAAACCAGGGGCGCCTGGGTGGCTCAGTCGTTAAGTGTCTGCCTTCAGCTCCAGTCATGACCGCAGGGTCCTGGGATGGACCCCAAGTTGGGCTCCCTGCTCAGCGGGGTCTGTTTCCCCCGTTTGTGCTGTCAAATAAGTAAGATCCTTAAAAACGAAACAAAACAGAGTCAAAGAAGTCAAGAGACAAAAACAGACTGACTAGGTGACTCCATTCACAGGACCAGAGTAGGCAGAGGCCACCCCCCCCACACCCGGGCACAGCAGAGGGCGGCCGGCTCTCGGCCACGCTCTACAGACCAGCCAGTGAGGCTTCAGGACCGCCCACCGCAGTGTGACCCAGGCCGAGAAAGCTCGGGCTCGCTCTCCCCACACTTTTCTGACTGGCCTGCGAGGAGACGGGCTCTTGCCCCCATCACCTTTGGTGTGGACGGGCCAAAACTGCCAGAAGGACATGTCGTGCTAACAGCCAGACCTGCCGGGGCTCCCTACGAAAGAGCCCCTCAGCAAAAGGAACTGGGATTGGGAGCTTCCCTTTGCTGCAGACGCGCCAGGGCCACCTCCCACCCCTTTTCGGACCAGAAGGAGAAAATGCCCGGGCGGTCCTTCTGAAACTGTATTTCAGGGCCTTGCTCATAGTGTTCTGCTTTTTTTTTCTTAAAGATTTCATTTATTTAATAGAGAGAGAGATAAAAAGGGAGAGAAAGCACAGGTAGAGGGATCCGCAGGCAGAGGGAGAAGCAGGCTCCTCGCTGAGCAGGGAGCCCGATACAGGACTCGATCGCAGGACCCCGAGATGATGACCTGGGCGAAGGCAGACGCTCAAGGGACTGAGCCACCCAGGGGTCCCAAAAGGACATTGCTTCCAGGGAAGAGGTACCCCCAGCAGATTCCCAGTTGGGAGTGGATAATCAAAATCACTGAGGCTTTTCAAACGCTACATCCCCCCCCCATTCCAAGTAAAATCAATGTTCCTTCGCTATAATGAGCCACTTTCGTCTCTGAGATAGGAAGATTGTGGAGGCTCAGGATAAAGTCTGTCTGCACTGCTGACACATTATTTTCTATTTCAAAGAGAGTCCTTGTGCACAGGAGTGGCGGGGAGAGGCAGAGTTAGAGGGAGAAGCAGACTCCCCGGTCAGCACTGAGCCCACCTTAGGGCTCGATCCCAGGACCCTGAGATCATGACCTAAGCCAAAGACAGCCACTTAACCAACGGAGCTACCCAGGTGCCCCCATCATTTTATTATTGAGGCCTAATTAATGCACCATATCATTCACTCATTTAAAATGTACAGCTCACGGGCACCTAGGGGGCTCAGTCGTAAAGCGTCCACCTTCCGCTCGGCCATGATCCCTGGGTCCTGGGATCCAGCCCCACACTGGGCTCCCTGCTCCGCCAGAGGCCCGCTTCCCCCTCTCCCATTCCCCCTGCTTGTGTTCCCTCTCTCGCTGTGTCTCTCTGTCAAATAAATAACAAAATCTTTTTAAAAATAAAATAAATAAATAAGATGCACAATTCAGGGGCACCTGGGAGGCACAGTCAGTTAAGCATCCAACTCTTGGTTTCAGCTCAGGTCATGACCTCAAGGTCGTGGGACAGAGCCCTGCATCAGGCTCCCAGCTCATTGCTGAGTCTGCTTTAGATTCTCTGTCCCTCCGGCTTTTGCTCCCTCTAAAATAAATAAATCTTTAAAAAAAAAAAAAAAAAAGAAGTACAATTCCATAGTTCTTAGTATATTCAAGGTTGCAGGCGATCTTCATGCCTTGTCTTTTTTTTCACTTAGCATTGTTCTAAGTTCACTCAACTGCAGCCGGAGGAGGACGTCATTCCTTTACATGGCTGAATGATAGTCCCTCGCTTGGATGACGCCTTGTTTTCATGTGACCTCTGTACCGTGAGAGGACTCCGCTCCTTAACGTGCTCTATGAGGGACTCAAACTTACAACCCTGAGGTCACTCACGACCCTAAGATCCAGAGTCGTGTGCTCTACTGAGGCCGCCAGGCACCCCCAATATAATTATTTTTTAAATGTTAAAAGAAATGCTTCTTCCAAGTCCTACACTATTTTTAACTTTTATTTTAATTTTTAAGATGTTATTTATTTGACCAAGAGAGAGAACGCATGACCAGGAGGCAGAGAGACAGGGAGAAGCAGGCTCCCTACTGAACAAGGACACCCTCCCCACACCCATGTGGGCTCAAATCCAGGACCCAGGGGTCATGACCTGAGCCAAAGGCAGATGCTTAACCCACTGGGCCACCCAGGTGCCCCACATGCACTTAATTTTATTCATTTTTTTAATCTTTTAATAGATTTTTATTTAGGGCACCTGGGTGGCTCAGTGGGTTAGGCGACTGCCTTCCGCTCAGGTCATGATCCCAGGGTCCTGGGATGGAGCCCCGCATGGGGCTTCTGTCCCTCTGCCCCTCCTCCAGCTTGTGCCCTCTTGCGTGCTCACTCTCTTAAATAAAATCTTTTTTAAAAAAAAAAGATTTTTACTTGCAAGAGAGAGAATGCAAGCGCAGGGAGATGGAAAGGCAGGCTCTCCGCAGAGCAGGGAGCCCAACGTGGGACGCACCGCAGGCCCCGGGACCATGACCCCAGACGGCAGACGCTTAACCACCCGAGCCCCCTCGGCGCCCCAGTATTCTTGATCTTAAAGCTGAAATATCTTAAAATCAAAATCTGAGCGCCATTTGTTTGGACGCCTCAAACCGACATGACGTCACGTCGCAGCCCAAGAGGCGACGGCCGGCCGCCCATGACCTTCAGCGGGCCAGCGGATGACCTTCAGCGGTTAGGGGCTCGCGCCCCGGGGAGACCGCGCCCCGCCCGCCGCAGCCCGGTCCTCACCCACGTCCATCCACTCGGGGGGCAGCAGCCGACACTTCTGCCTCTGCTTCAGGTTGATGGCCAGCCACAGGGGCACGCGCGCCGGTAAGCCCGGGCTGAAGGGCCCCAGGTCCCCCTGCGGGAGGGACCAAGTCCTGGTGAGACCGCACGCCGCGAAGCGCCCCGCGGCGTCCCGGCAGGGGCGGGCGCAGGCCCAGGGGGGCCGCCCCGAGCCGGCCTCACCGCACACGCGGCGACCGGCGACACGCTGGCCTCCTCGGCCCCCCGCGGCCGCCGCGCCGCCCGCCCCCGCTCGGCTCCCCCCAGCGCCCCCGCGACCGCTCTGCCGCCCCCCGACCCCGACCCCTCGGCGGGTCAGAGGCCGGGCGGGGGTCCGCGGACGCCGCCTCCCCCCGCCCCGCGCTGGGCCCGGAGGCAAATGGCCGACCCCTGCCCTGACCCCGATGAGGTAGATCTTGTCCAGGCTGAAGTTGGGGATTACGGTGACCAGCTCCTTCTCGGCCAGAAACTCCACCTCCGCCGCGTCCATGCTGGCCACAGCGACCCGCCCGGGACCCGTCGCCGCCGGACGCCCCTCACTAGCCGCCGCGTAGGGGTCGGGGCCGCGGCCGCAACTTTCCCGCCAACGTGCGGGGCCCGCCCCCCGCCCGGCGGAAGAAGCCTATAGCAATAGGCCAGCGCATAGGCCAGCCAATAGCAACGCGGCGCTCTCCCCGTGGCGGCGGGAGGCGGGAACCATGGCCTCTTCAAGCGCACGGATTGGCGAACGTCAACGAGGCCGAGCGGACCACGCCCCATAGCGTCCGCGCTCGGTCCTCGTCTCCACAGGCCCGGGCCCCGCCCCTCCCGCGGCCCGGCCCCGCCCCGCCGCCGCCGCGCTCCTCTCGTGGGCTGGGCACCGCGCAGTGCACCTGCCCTTGCGGGCGCAGCTGGCGCTGTCTCCACCCGGGCGTGTCCCTTCGCGCGTCCCGGGCGCCTACACGGAGTCAGGCTGGGGGTGCAGTCGGAGCACGTGGGCACTGGGTCCCGCACCGGGCCACGGGTCAATGCATTTATGCTCAGGTCCTGCAGGGCTGCGGAGGCCTTGCTTGCCTTAAGCTCGCCATCGTCTGCGCTCTTCCTGCACCGCGGCTGGACTCTGCAAAGAGACCCCCGCCCCACCCACACCTTCCGATTCAAACCCCGAGTGTGTGGTTTGGCGAGCTCCGCAGCTCGCTCAGGAAGGGGCAGGTTCGCAGGGCTGCAGCGGGAGCTGATGAGCTGCTCTGTCTGCCCCTCCGCACAGGGGGCTACACCCTCTTCTGGGGCGGAGCCCCTAGAGGACTGTGAGCGTCGACATGCACACCGCCGAGTGGCTCAGGGGGTTAAGCCTCTACCTTTGAGTCAGGTCATCATCTCAGGGTCCTGGGATCAGGTCCCACATCACCGGGCCCCCTGCTCAGCGAGGAGCCTGCTTCCCCCTCTGCCCCTCCACCCGCTTGTGCTCTTTCTCTCTCTCAAATAAATAAAAATTAAAAAAAAAAAAGAAAGAAAGAAACATGCACACTTCTGGAGAATTCTAAGTCGGGGTCTGGGGTGAGGACAGAAAACGGAATTTTAACCAGGGCCAGAAGGCTTGCTAGGCATAAAGTCGCTAGTGCAGGCTGTTGGGGACAGGCAGGAGGCTGAATTTGAACCCTTGATCATTGGGCCCTGTGAAAAAACACAGGAGACAGAGGATTCCAGGGTTCTGAGTCCCCTCAGGAAAGCGGCCCCACCCCAGATCACCCCATCCAGTCCTCCCTAAGCCCCCAGAAACCTGCCCCCTGTAAGGTTGTTGGAGAGATGAAATAAAGCCATAATTAAGTTCTGCCCACTCACATGGCCTAGAAAGGCGATGTCTGCTATTTATCTGCATTGGGAATCACCTCCATTGTGTGCCATTTATGAAGACTAATACAAAGCCTGGCCAGCCCAGGGCGTGGAGCTGGTGACTTTTTAAAGTCCTCTCTCCACCCAACATAGGTCTCGAACTCATGGCCCCGAGATCAGGAGTCACATGTTCTACCAACTGAGCCAGCCAGGTGCCCCGAAGTGTTGCTCTTGATCTTGGGATCCTGAGTTCAAGCCCTTCATTGAGTGTGGAGGTCACCTGAGGAAAACAGAAAAGGAAAAGAAAGAAAAGGTCCGTCCGGATGCTGTGTGATGGAGGGCAAGGGACGACTTTGAACGCCAGTCTCCTCATCAGCAGACTCATCAGAAGGAGCCTGGGTTGTCTGGGGAGGGGGAGAAGCTGCAAGCCGGTGTCCCCTAAAATAGAAGCTCCCTCCAGCATCTGCAGACCACGTGTGCCAGCTCGTCTGGGTTTTGACTGATAGAGGAATGTTCTCTTGATTGGCAAATATTTGTGTTCCCGAATTGGCGAGGCTTGCCTTCCTGCGAAAAGAGCCGGTAGGAAAGCCCAGGTTCGGAGCGGCCATGTGCAGCGGGATGAGCAGGAGAACTAGCTGAGCCCAGTGTCCACATCACCCAAGTGTCCTTGCCCCCGTCTGTGAAGTGGGGGCAGCGTGGCTGCTTGCCTCACTGGGCTGTTGAGAGAGCAAGATGTGTGCAGTGTTGGGCACTGCAACAAGACGGCGCCTTGGGGCCCCAAACGGGAGCAAACGTCCGGGGCACCTGGAGGCTCGTTAAATGTCTTTCCATGCCCCGAGGTGTCATTCACAATAGCTGAAGGGCGCAAACCACTCAAATGTCCCTCCACTGAGGGACAAACAAAATGCCATCTCTACACAGTGCGGAATATCACCCCACCACAAACGGGGACGAAGCGCTGACTCGCGCTACAGTGTGGACGGGCCAGAAAACACGATGCTATGTGAAAGAAGCCAGTCACAGAAGACCACATATGATGAGTCCATTTATATGAACCATCTAGAAACTAGATTGCTGGGGCGCCTGGGTGGCTCAGTGGGTTAAAGCCTCTGCCTTCAGCTCAGGTCATGATCTCAGGGTCCTGGGATCGAGCCCCGCGTCGGGCTCTCTGCTCAGCGGGGAGCCTGCTTCCCTTCCTCTCTCTCTGCCTGTCTCTCTGCCTACTCGTGATCTCTCTCTGTCAAATAAATAAAATCTTTAAAAGAAAGAAAGAAAGAAATTAGATTTCTGGTTGCCCGGGCGGGGGAGAGGGGAGTAGCTGCTCAAGGGTATGGGGTTTCTTTTAGGGGTGATGAAAATGTTTTGGAACTGGAGAGTGCTGGTGTTGCACAGCTCTGTACATATATTAAAAAACACTGACTTGTAGACCTTAAAAGGGTGAATTTGTGAATTATTCCCCAATAAAGCTATTATGTAAAATGCCCTTCCCTAAGCTCCAGATTTAGATTTTCTGACTCAGTGACCACACACATGTAACTGGCTCCCAGGAGGATTTTATAATTGGGAAAATTGGGGATTGAAGGGATTTGCCCCAATCCGGTCCAGCTGTGAGCCACACTCGAGACCCAGAGAAGACTTCCAAAATGCCTCCCCTCACGCCTGGTCTCCGGAGGTCGGGCAGGCAGGACACAGGTGAGGGGAACACGAAGGGCACAGCACCAGCCCGGAGGGGTGTGGTGCAGGCGAGCTGTTGTCTCAGACGAGGTGCTCAGAACGCTCCCACCACCGTCCCCCGTTGTAAGAAACGCCTCCCCTACAAGATGGGAGTGACCCACGTGGTGGTGAATTAAGAGCTGGAGACGAAGTAAGTGGGGATGAAGGGACGACCTTACTGTGCAGAAGATTTACAAACGAAGAACGTAGAGACTCTGTCCTCAAGAGGGTGACCCAAGGGCGCATGGCTGGCTCAGTCAGAGGCACGTGCAACTCTTGATGTTGGGGTCCTGAGTTTGAGCCCCGTGTTGGGGATAGAGTTTACTTAAAAAAAAAAATAGTGACTCAGGGAGTGCCTGGGTAGCTCAGTGGGTAAGTGTCTGCCTGGGGCTCAGGTCATGATCCCAGGGTCCTGGGATGAGGCCTATGTCGGGCTCCGCACTCTGCGGGGAGTCTTCTTCTCCCTCTGCCTGCTGCTCCCCTTGCTCTCGCTCTCACTCTCGCTCTGTCAAATAAATATATAAAAAAATTTTTTTAAGATTTTTTAAAAATTTTTTTAAAAGATTTTTTATTTATCTGACAGACAGAGATCACAAGCAGGCAGAGAGGCAGGCAGAGAGAGAGGAGGAAGCAGGCTCCCTGCCGAGCAGAGAGCCTGATGCGGGGGCTCGATCCCAGGACCCTGAGATCATGACCTGAGCCGAAGGCAGAGGCTTTAACCCACTGAGCCACCCAGGCGCCCAACAAATAAAATCTTTAAAATAAATAAATGAAAATGAAAAAGAATGTGGCATGTAACTCCCTACTTCTGAAGGATGGGCCGCCCAGAGTCATTTCCTTCTGAAGAGGACAGGTCGGGAATGGAGAGAAACACGGTACCTTGACAGTGGAGAGACCTGACCAACACGACCTTGGGAAGGTGGCCAAGGTTACCACCAGCAGCAACAAGTCAAGGTGACGGCATGCACCCCCGCTCAAATGGAGGAGAAGGGCTCTTTACCTCCTGAGCCTTCCTCCCAATCCACAGTCCCAGTCCCGGCCTGAGGAGCACATCAGACACTGCCAGCAGAAGGACGTTCTGCCAAGCTCCTGGCCAGGATGTCTCAAAACTGTCGAAGTCGTCAAAAACAGAGTCTAAAACACTACCGTGGCCTGGAGAGGCCCAAGACATGAGGCCTGAGTGTATGTGCGATCTGGGAATGGAAAAAGGACATGAGGGAAAGCCTGAGGAAGTGTGAAGGAGGAATGGACTTTAGGTCATCGTGGGTGACTCTGTCCGCTAGGTGACATCGCCTGGGTGACTCTGTCCGCTAGGCGTCTGCCTCGGTTCAGCTCATAATCCCGGGTCCTGCGACCGACCCCTGTGCTGGACTCCCTGCTCAGTGGAGACCCTGCTTCTCCCGCTCTCTCCACCCCTCGCCTCTCACTGGGTCATGTTCTCTCACTCTCTCTCAAATAAATAACATTATAAATAAAAAGGATTCTCTCTGCCCCTCCCTCACTCGCACAGGTGCTGATGCTCTCCTCCCCTTGCTTTCTCAAATAAGTAAGTAAATAAATAAATAAAATCCTTATTAAAAAATTAAAAAATAGGAGCGCCTGGGTGGCTCAGTCGGTTAAACATCTGCCTTCAGCTCAGGTCATGATCCCGGAGTCTTGGGATCCAGCCCCACATCGGGCTCCCTGCTGAGCGGGGAGCCTGCTTCTCCCTCTCCTGCTGCCTGCCTCTCTGCCTACTTGTGCTTGTGATCTCTCTCTGTCAAATAAATAAAATAAATAAACAAAATCTTTTAAAAAAATTAAAAAATAGAGGGGCTGGCTCATTTGGGAAAACGTGTGACTCTTGATCTCGGGGCTGTGAGCTCAAGCCCTGCACTGGGTGTAGGGATTCTTTAAATAAATCAATTAATTTAAAAAATTTTTTAAATAGAACTACCATATGACTTCGCAATGACACTACGATTCACCCAAAGAATACAAAAGCACAATTGGAAGGGATGTATTTATAACAGCATCGTGCTCAAGAGCCAAGCGACGGAAGCCAACCGAAGTGTCCCTGAGACGAGTGAGTGGCCGAAGAGGCGGTGGCGCGCATACGCAGCGGAACACCACTCGGCCGTGGAAAGGATGAAATCCTGCCCCTTGCGGCGACACGGATGGAGCCAGAGCGTGTCCTGCGAGGTGACATAAGTCAGAGAAAAGTGAATACAGGTGATCTCACTCGTACGTGGAATCTAAGAAACAGAACGAATGAGCAAAGGGAAAAAGAGAAAAACCAAGAAACAGAGTCTTTGGAGAAGACGCGGCGGGGGAGAGGGGTGGGGGATGGGCAGAACGGGTGATGGGGACGATGGGGTGCACTTGTCTAGAGGAGGACGGAGTGATGCACCTAAGTCTTGAATCGCTGTCGTGCACCTGAAACTACTACCGCACTATGTGGTACCTGGACAGGGAAGGGCCCTGCACCTGGGGCGCCCGGGCGGGTCAGCTGGCTGGGCACCTGCCTTCGGCTCGGGTCATGATCCCGGGGTCCTGGGATGCGTGGGGCTCGCTGTCCCCCTCTCCCTCTGCCATTCTTCTCCTTGTGCCCTCTGGTTCTCTCTATAGCTCTGCCAAATAAATAAGTCAAATCTTAAAAAACAACAACAACAACAAAAGAGTCTTGCACCTAAAAGAATAATAGCGTCTCAAAATCGGTTCATTCATTTTGACAAATAGACCAGAGGAAGGTAAAATTAAGGGCAGGGGAACCTGGGTGGGCACTCTATGGGAACCCTCTGTATTATTTTTTTATTATATGATTATTCTTTTTAAAGATTTTATTTATTTATTTGATAGAGACATACCAAGAGAGGGAGCACAAGCAGGGGCAGTGGGAGAGGGAGAAGCAGACTTTCCACTGAGCAGGGAGCTTGATGCAGGGGTCCATCCCAGGACCTGGGGATCATGACCTGAGCTGAAGGCAGATGCCTAACGACTGAGCCACCCAGGCGCCCCTCTCTGTACTATTTTTGCAACTTTTCTGTAAATCTAAAGCTATTCTTTTTAACATTTTTTTAAATTTTATTTTTTTTTTGAGAGAGAGCATGGGCATGAGTGGGGGGAGGGGCAGAGGGAGAGGGACCAGCAGACTCGGCGCTGACAGGAGCCCAACGCGGTGCTCCATCCCAGCACCCCGAGATCGTGACCTGAGCTAAAGTCAGATGCATAACTGACTGAGCCCCACAGGCACCTCAAATCTAAAGCTATTCTGGGGAAAGGGGCACCTACGTGGCTCGGTGGGTTAAAGCCTCTGCCTTCAGCTCGGGTCATGGTCTCGGGGTCCTGGGATTGAGCCCCACGTCAAGCTCTCTGCTCGGCGGGGGGCCTGCTTCCCCACCCCCCTCTGCCTGCCTCTCTGCCTGCTTGTGATCTCTCTCTGTCAAATAAATAAGTTAAAAGAAAAAAAAGCCATTCTGGGGGGAAAAAAGGTCTGTTAAAAAGTCTTGGGACGCCTCGCTGGCTCTGCCAGTGGAACATGTGAGTCTTGATCTCGGGGTGAGGAGTTGAGCCCCACGTTGGGTGTAGAGATTACTTAACGGAAAAATCTCTCCTCCGGGTTCCCCCAGGCCCCTACTCACTCCCACGGTTGAACCTACTGCCTCCTTCAGGACAGTCGGACTGTCCGTGGGACTTTGGGTCACAGCAGCATTTAGGCGGGGCCAAAAGGCGCCTTGGCCTTCAGACCGTAAAGCCGCAGGCAGACGTCTCTGCAATGACAGAAGTGTCCTGCCGCCGCCCTGTCCAGTAGGGGCGCCCCTTAGCCCCGTGTGGAAACAGCACTTGAGGTGTCGGCCCCCGCATCGGGTCTGGGGCCATGGGGCTTGGGTTGAGCACGTTCCGGCAGGACCCGGGGTCCAATCCGCCGAGCGTGCTCATTCAGCCCTTGATTAGTCGGCCTCCTAGTCTGCACCCCGGCCACGGGGAGCCATGTCCTCCTGCGCCAGCAGTCACTCTGGCCCATTGGGCCCCGCTGCTTGGGACAGTTGACGCAGTGGCGGCTCCTCTCTGGCGATGGCCCACGACCAGGTGCCAGCCTCCCTGCGGAGCGCGCTGGGCAAGCCAGGCGGGAAGGACCGGCGGGGGTCAGCTCTCCAGGGCCTGCTCTGTGAGTCGCTTTGCTTCCAAGGACGTGAACAGGATCATGAGCTCCACGGGAGGTCCTCTGGGGGATGCCGGTCAGGTCAGGGAGTGACAAGAATAGACTCACGTTCTAGGACAAGAACTCTGGTGACTGCGGTGAGCGTGGGCTGTGGTCCAGCACGCGAGGCTGTGAGCAGAAGCCCAGGTGAGCCTTGGCCCCGGCCTGGCCTCGGGCAGCCCCAGGGGATCCCGGAGTAGAGACTGTGTGAAACCAGAGCCCATATAACGTCCACCAGGGCCCATAAAAGCCCGGCAGCCCCCAGGTGGCCAGGGGAGTTCCCCATCCACCTGTGGCTCCTGGCGGCCGCCCCTCCTGGGGGCCTGCATCACCCTCCCCGCAGCTCACAGGGCTCCAGGGTTGGGTGGGGGGAGCCGCCCCGCCAGCCACCCACGCACATCTCCGCGGAGCCGGAGCCGGGTGGGCGATCTCAGATGGGTCTGACATGGTGCGAATACACTCTTGTGTCTTTTTGCCATCTGCTGCTGTCATTAAAACATTACATTTCCATCTGCTTTCACACTCTTCTCCCCTCCCAGCCTCCCTCCTGGAGGCACACAGCGCGAATCCCTCGTCGTGGGCCTGAACGCTCCCGCGCCTCCTGGAACCTGGGAGCTTCTCCGGGACGCGTCGGGGCTGGGGCGACCCAGCCTCCCCCGGGGTCGGACCCCTTACGGTCCGTCTAGTTCGCCTCGCCGGTGACCAGCAGCTCCACGCCACACCTCGCCGACCCACACTTGGCAGGGGGTGGGGAGTCGCTCACAACGCACTTTTGTGGTTGGCTTTCATCGGTGTGCACGACTTCGGCATTAAGAGTGAATGAAAAATAAAGCGCAGACCTCGGTGTCCGTTTCTCCCAGGGTGTATTCAAGGAAGAACAGACTGGAAGAGTCAGGGAGCCGTGCTTTGGGCTCACGTAAGTCATCATTCCAGACCGGCCCTGAAGAGGCACCCACCCTACCCCCACCCCCTATATAAGCACCCTCCCCCACCTTGAGACCTTCCATTGAAAAAGGACTTCGGCTGCCTCCACCCTGGCCACAGACTTTTTTTTTTTTTTTAAGTTTTTATTTTTAAGTAATGTCTACACTGAACGTGGGGCTTGAACTCATAGCTCCAAGACTGGGAATTGCTGCTCCAGCGACGGAGTCAGCTGGGGGCCTCTGACCTCCAACTTGTTAGTCTGGGTTCTCCTTCCCAGCTGGTCTCTGGGCTCCGGTGGAAGACCCTGCAGGCAAGGCATCCCGTGATGGGAACAGAAGATACCCCCTCAAGCGATAAGGCCCGCCCTCTGCCTGCGAGGTCTCTCGTGATCGACCCAAGACAGCGATGCATTTGACCTTCACTGCCGGCCTGCACGCACCCACCCACCTTTGCCCCACGTTTTCCTTAGATAAACTGGAAGTATTTTCGGCACTTTGGAGACAGTCTTCGAGCTGCTAGTCCCCTATCTTCTGGGTGTTGGCCTCACCGAAATAAATTCCTTTCTTGTTTTCCTACCACGACGGATCCTGTCAGCAGTGAGTGGCCGGACGAGGTCTGCCTGGGATCCAGGACCAGGTGTTCTTGCTTCCCTGCGCCCCGGGCTACGTCATGAAGGGTCAAGCCCCTGCAGGTGGTTGTGACCACACAGGTGGGCCTGGTGGGTCTTCTCAGACGCGCCTGTGCTAACGTCAGCATCACCGCTAACATTCTAGAGGGCTCTTTGGATCCCATGCCACATGTTAGTCTGGGTTCTGCGTGTTCACTCGTTTAATCTTCCCCAAAAGCCATATAGTTATCATCTCCACTTGGAGATCAAGGAAACTGAGGCTCAGGGACGCAGAGCAACCTGTTCAAGTTCCCCCGCTGATAAACGGAGCACAGGGACTGACTCGGACTCAGGCTGGGAAGCAGGAATCCACAGTCAGCCCCAGACTTCCCAAAACAAATTCTGCATGTGACCAGATGCCTACCGGGGAGCAGCTTCGGGTGTGAGAAGCACTGGTGTAGTCCAGAACATTCCTCAGAGCGCATGGCACTAAGGGGTGGTAGGGGTGCTCATCCATCCAAAGGGGGTGACCCCAGTAGGGCCAGCTGGCCTTGAGAGTCTCCTGCCCGCCTGTTCCCACTCCCAGGAGAGCCCCAGGTGCTTGCTCTGGAATGCTGGGCTCCCCTAGCTCCCCCTGCATGTGTGATCTCTGGTGGATGGCTCCGGATACCCCACTCTTACCACCCCACCCCACATTCATACCTTCAATGTCAATGTAATCCTAGGGTCCCCCGAGCATTGTCTCCATTCCCCAGATGAGAACGGAGGCCCGGAGGGGTGGGTGACCAGCCTGATCGGAATGACTACCGCGGACTGGCTGTTTGATCCCTGCCAGGC
>RCUC01167858.1:0-36340 GCA_003697995.1 Taxidea taxus jeffersonii
GCAGTAAGTTCTCATTAAATACGTAAAAGACTGTTTGGTATCAGGAAAGAAAAGCGACCCTCTCATTATCAATGAATGATGAGGGAAGTGAATATCTTACAAGGATAAGAAGAGCCCCTGAAGGAAAGGAGTATTTTTAATTAATTCATTCCACAGATCTTCAGTGAGCATTTATTATGGGCTGACATAGGGCATGAATAGACTCTGGGCTTTCTAGGCTTTGGACATGAATGGCCTCTGAAGATACGATTGACTTGCTTCCTGGATTTACCAGAGACCTCCCCAAAATAATCTGTAATTTTCCTTAATCACTTGTTAACTGAATGTCGTGAAGCTCTCTGTGGGAGGGGGATGTGAGGAAGTTAAAAGCAACAAGAAAATTAGGATTATAATATCACTAGAGTGCCAACTATATTTTAAATCCTTTGGACTAGGTGACTGCAGAAAGAGCCTTTCTGTTTCTGGAGAGCTTAATCCTCCGAGATAATTTCCTCTAATGTGCCACTCCATATCCAGTTCTCTTTTTTCTTTTTTCCCCCAACTCCTTAAGCCTCATCAGAGGCTGCTGAGCAATCTTTTTGAACACAAGAAAGAAGGTTATTATCATCATTATGCTGTTAACCTTGAAGAAAGCATGTGAAGAGACTGACAGAGGATGCATAATTTAAGAAAACATGAAAACTCGAGGTTGCAAAATAGCCTCTTGCTTCTCCTGACTGCCACTAAATCTAATTGAGACTAAATATGTTTATATACGTGTGCGCACACACACACACACACACACACACACACCCCACTACTATGGGACATTGGATCTACTTGTTCACCAATATATAATCCAGTATTTCCACAGTATGGCACAAAGTAGGCACTTAATAGACATCAGCTGAAAAGACAAATAAACTGTATTTCCAACCCTTCTTCCCAGTTATTTCTTGTGTCTATCTTTTTCTATTTGCTGTAGCTTTTATATTCTCACAATTTCATTCCAGATATTTCTCTTCCTCTCCCAACAATTGTTCTCATTAGTTTATAAAACTTCTGTATTATTAGGGAATTACCTTTCATTGCCTATGTCTCCATCTGGTTCATGGACTTAGGTGGGGGAGCAGATCTTTAATCTCCCCACTTTCCTTTTCATTTGTTCCCCAGGCTTCTTTCCTCCTCACCACTGGATTGGCCAGTCCATGACACCTGCATCCCTGCAGGGCTTTCTTAAAGACCTAGCAGTATAAAAATGGCCCCAGAACTTTTGTCTGCTGATTGGGATTGGATATCCTTCCTTCCTCCCCCAACCCCAGGGTTCAATATCAATTCTAATTCCAATCCCAAATCAGGGAAGTTCTTTGTTTTTTTTTTTAACCAACACAAAAATTACTGATTTATTTTTTTTTTTAAGAACTCCATTCATTTGAAAACACTGTGATATTTGTTTTGTAAGCATTACGTATTGGGTTCAGTATTTGAAACCATGATATTTTTTAATAGCATAAATATTTGACAAATTACATGGTCAAATCAGGGAAGTTTTTTTTTAAGTAATTAATTAATTATTATTATTTTTTTTTTTTGTCAGAGAGAGAGTGCACACAAGCAGGCAGAGTGGCAGGGAGAGGCAGAGAGAGAAGCAGGCTCCCTGCTGAGCAAGGAGCCTGATGTGGGACTCTATCCCAGGACCCTGGGATCACGACCTGAGCCAAAGGCAGCGGCTTAACCCACTGAGCCACCCAGGTGCCCCAAATCAGGGAAGTTTTGAATGGAGCAGCTGTGCTGTGGGGGGAAGGAACATTGGGATGGGAATCACACCTGAGTTCATGGTGGTATTACCACTTACTAAATGCTTATTCTTGGGAACATTACTTAACTTCTGAGCTTTGTTTTCATCATCTCTAAAATGGGATTAAAAACATTAACATATGTAAATATCTCAGCACAGTGCTTAGGTATAGATTCATTTGTTTTCCCTGGGTTCCCTGACCTCTAACTCAGTGTTTCTCAACCTCAGCATTATTGACATTTGGGGCCAGATAATTCTTTGCTGTGGGGTCTGTCCTGTGTGTTGTAGGATGTTTACAGCAACCCTGGTCTCTATTTATTAGATGCCAGTAACCTTCTCTCCCAGTTGCCAGGACAAAAAAAATGTCTTCAGACATTTCCAGATACCCCCTGGGGTGGGGTAGAGGTGAGGCAAAATTGCTGTGGTTCAGAACAAATGTTTTAACTTTAGAAACTGAATGTAGTAAACTCATTCTGCAAAATTAGTTACCTCAGATGTCTGAACCAATCCTTTCCAGACTGGAGGATGTAAGATTCTTTTGGCAGTCGTTCATTATTCATCCATCCATCTTTAATTCATTCATTTATATGTTTCTTGAAGTCAGGTTTTTAAAAATTAATTTTCTTCTTTGCTACATACCCAAAGGCTTAGAGTTGTATTTAACAACACATAGTAGATACTCAGTATATATTTGCTAAATGAATTAATGGGTTAATAAATAAATCCATCTCTTATTTATCATCTATCCAAAATTTACTGAACATATCTGTCATGAAGTATAAAAAGATGAATAGAACAGGGACCCTGTACTCAGGGAGATTAGAGTTTAGGGAGGAAGACAGAAATTTACACAAAACCAATAGAATACCTATATTAGTTTCCTAGGACTACCATATGAAAGTATCATAAACTGGATGGCTTAAAAAAAGAGAAATTTATTCTTTCACAGTTCTGGAGTCTGGAAATCCAAAATCAGGGTATCAGTCTCCCTCAGAAGCTGCTTCTAGTTTCTAGTCAACCCAAGGCATTCTTCAGCTTGTGCAGCATAATTGCATTTTCCGCCTTTGTGTTCACATGGCCATCTTTCCACAAGGGTGTCTGTGTTTCTGTGTCTCTTCTCTTCTTTTAAGGACACTGGTCATATTGGGTTAAAGACACACCCTGGCCCAGTATAACCTCATCTTAACCTAATCACATGTGCAAAGACCATATTTTCAAATAAAGTCATTCTGAGATACTAGGTGTTAGGACTTTAAATATCTTTGTGGAGGACAAAACTCAAACTCATAATAATATGAAATCTGAACATAGAGGTAGGGAGAAAGTATTCTGTGACCTAGAGGAAGGAGAGTAATTCTTAACTGTGAGTGGATGAGAGTAAAGAGACATTGATTGGCTTCTTGGAGACACCTTGAATGATGGGTAGAGTCTGGGCTAGCAGGTTAGGATAAGAAGCAGCTAGTTCAAGCTGAAGATGCAGAATAGACAATGGCAGACATGGAGTTAGAAAATAGATGGCACACAGGCTAACATCCCCTGACTTGGCTTAACCACTACCTGTTATTATTATATTTTTTTAATTTTTTTCACACCTGTCATTTTATCCTGGTTCATTATTCTTGTTGATCCCAAATACTGCTCTCAAAACCTTCTTCAATACATTACAAATAGCTATGACCAGTCAAGCAGACTGTGTGCACAAGACCAAATTTATTTACTACTATGTCACAGAAGCAGGGAAGTATATTTAAATGACTGGAAATAGTTCATGTGGTGGGAACATGGGAATCCCAGTATAATTAGTGGATCAGGTGGTTGATTCAGTTGTAAAAGCTATTATGAGAAACAAAGTTTAGTCTTTTGTTATTATTATTCTTGCATTCTATGAGATTTCTTTGTCTTTACTATAACTGCCCCTCCCCTGCAACTATTTTCTATTCTGCTCAATCTGGTTTGATAAATTTCAACTCTTTTTTTTTAAAGATTGAATTACTTATTTGAGAGAAAGAGAGAGAGAGAAAGTGGACATGCACAAGGGAGCAGGGAGTGGGGCAGGGGAGGAGTAGAGAGGGAGAGCAAAAGCGGAGGGACAAAAGAAAGGGACAAGTAGACTCAACACTGAGTGGAGCCCCATGTGGGGCTCTATCCAATGACTCTGAGATCATGACCTGAACTGAAACCAGGAGTTGTATGCTCAACTGCCTGAGCCACCCAGGTGCCCCTGACAAATTTCAATTCTTAAAATAAATTTTAGGGGCCCCTGGGTTGCTCAGGCAGTTGAGCATACAACTCTTGGTTTTGGCTCAAGTCATGATCTCTGGGTGGTAAGATCCATCCCCAAGTTGGGCTCCATGGGGAGTTTGCTTAGGATTCTCTCTCCCGTTCTCCTTCTGCCCCTCCCCCTGTTCATGTTGGGTGCTCTCTCTCTATCTCAAAATAAATAAATAAATCTCAAAAAACTTAACTAAAATAAGCCTTATCCAGAGAAGTTCTTGGGAAATTAATTATCATCATCATCATCATCATCAATTTTATTTTTTTTTTATTTTTTTAAGATTTTATTTATTTATCTGACAGACAGAGATCACAAGCAGGCAGAGAGGCAGGCAGAGAGAGAGAGGGGAAAGCAGGCTCCCCACTGAGCAGAGAGCCCAATGCGGGACTCGATCCCAGGACCCCGAGATCATGACCTCAGCCGAAGGCAGCGGCTCAACCCACTGAGCCACCCAGGTGCCCCATCAATTTTATTTTTTTTGGCTAACAAACTACCACAAACTTAGCAGCTAAAAACATTATCCATTTACAATCTTAGAATTTCTTTAGGTCAGAAATCTGAGCATGACATGGCTGGATTTTCTGTTCAACGTCTTATTAGTTTGATATCAAGATGTTGGCTTCGGCTTTAGTTCTCATCTGGGTCTCAGCATCCTCTTTTAATCTTAATTGTTGCTAGCAGAATTCATTTCCTTACAGCTATAGAACTGAGGTTCCCATATTCCTGTTAGCTGATAGCCAGAGACCACCACTCCTTCTCAAGTGGTGCCCTCAGGCAGCTCTTAAAGTAGGTATCTACTTTCTTCTATGGAAGCCAGAAGGTACCTCTCTGACTTCCTGTTTTGCAACCAGGCAGAGGACAGTGTTTTAAAGGACTTAACTAATGGCTGCATAGTATACCTATATATATATATATATATATATATATATATATACATATATATATCACATCTTCTTTATCCATTCATCTGTTGATGGACATCTAGGTTCTTTCCAAAGTTTGGCTATTGTGGACATTGCTGCTATAAACATTTGGGTGCATGTGCCCTTTTGGACCACTACTAGGCAGCCATAAAAAAAAAATCAAAACAAAACAACAACAAAAAAATCTTGCCATTTGCAAGGATGTGGTTGGAATTAGAGGCTATTATGCTAAGTGGAAGAAGTCAATCAGAGAAAGATAATTATCATAGGATATCTCTGATATGAGGAATTTGAGAGGCAGGGCAGGGGGTCATGGGAGGGGGGAGGAGGCAAAAAATGAAGCAAGATGGGACCGGGGAGGGAGACAAACCATAAGAGACTCTTAATCTCAAGAAACAAATTGAGGGTTGCTGGGGGCTGGTGGTGGGGGACTGGGTTATGGACTTTGGGGAGGGTATGTGATATGGTGAGTGCTTTGAACTGTGTAAGACTGATGATTCACAGACCTGTACCCCTGAAGTAAATAATACATCATATGTCAATAAAAAATTAAAAAATGACTTATCTAATTAATTTGAGCCCACCCGAGAAAATCTCCCATTTGATATAAAATGTAACATAATCACAGAGGAGTGGGATGTATCCACAGGCTCAACCTACACTAAAAAGGAAGAGAATTAAATAATGATGAGGATCATGGAGGATCATCTCAGAGTTCTGCCTACCATGGGTTGTATTCAGATGTCATAGCTGACCTGTAACTACCCATAATCTTGCATGATGTTCTTTCATTTCTCCGGTCCCAATTGTTCTTACTTGTAAAATGAGGGAGATGTTGTTGATAAGGCTAGGGTTGCTGCTGGTTCTATGAGTCCTTGGGCAACAAATATTTGTGTACATTGCCTCCTGGAAGGTCTTAAAGGTTTTACAGGTTAGATTGATAGGGTGGTGGTGAGAGTGGGCCACCCTTGCCATTTCTGTTCCACAAGAGGTTTACCAAATCCTTCCATTCCAGCTTCACTGCCTACCTCCCATTGCTTATAAGACTCCTCTGAGAAGCAGAGACACATATAAGGATCATTCTCTCTCCATCCATGTTTCTAATTCTTCTAATCCTGACACCTATCATGGTCAGAAGCATGCTAGGAGGATTTTTTCTTTTTTTACAGTGGAACTGGCTCAGTCACACATGATTCTGTTCTCCTTTCTGATTTTTGCCTCTTTACAGCTCTTTCAAGGCAAGGCTTAAATGAACAAAATCATAATATTAAAAAAAAATTCTGAACATTACTACCATTAGCAAGAATCAATAATTTACCGAGTACCACATGACTCATATTCCAGACAGTTTTGTTTTTTTAAGATTTATTTATTTATTTATTTGACAGAGAGAGAGAGAGAGAGAGAGAGAGATATCACAAGTAGACAGAGAGAGAGGAGAAGCAGGCTCCCTGCTGAGCAGAGAGCCCAAAGGGGGCTCAATCCCAGGACCCTGAGACCATGACCTGAGCCGAAGGCAGAGGCTTAACCCACTGAGCCACCCAGGTGCCTAGGTTTTTTTGTTGTTGTTGTTATTTTTATTTTTATTTTTTAAAGATTTATTTATTTGTGGGGGAGGGAGCAGAGGAAGAAGGAGAGAGTGAGAATCTCAAGCAGACTCCCTGCTGAGTGCAGAAGCAGACAACGGGCTCTCTTTCACATCCCAGAGATCGTGACCTGAGCCAAAATCAAGTCTGATGCTTAACCAACTGAGCTATGTAGGCACTGCCTAGACAGCTTTGTATTTGGTTCGGCATGAACCACCTTGTCTTTTACGGGTTCTATATTTTAGAGGAGATTTTTTTTTGTAACTTTAATTGCAATACAGGTGTTTTCATTAATATGAAAGAATGCCAGGTATGCCTGGGTGGCTCAGTTGTCAAGCATCTGCCTTTGGCTCAGGTCATGGTCCCAGGGTCCTGGGATCGAACCCCTACATCAGGCTCCCTGCTTCTCCCTTTCCACTCCCATGCTTGTGTTCCCTCTCTCGCTGTGTCTCTCTCTGCCAAATAAATGAATAAATAAATAAATAAAATCTTTTAAAAAATATGGAAGAATGTCAGGAATTTTTATTTGATCTGCCTATCTTCACTGTATTTGCTCATTTAGTGGGAACTAGAGACACAAACAGCCTCCTTTCTCCTTTGCTACCTTTCATGCTGATTGCTACCTGTGGCAGTCCTTCATGTAGATGGGTCATCTGATGATTTATATGTAACATTTTATAAGCAAGCAGGTACAATAAATCCTAAGATAGTGTGTGTCCTTTCACAGGGCATTCATAAACAGTGCCAAAATGTTATATTCATCTGTGTACCCTCTCATTTCACATTTCTTCCCCATCTTTGAGTATTTTCCATGAAGGATACAAATGATGGAGATGGCATATAAAGGCTGAATGGGTGAAGATGCCTATTGTACTAATGATGTCTCCTTTCTTCGGGTCCTCCTTTTAAAGTGTAATTGACAAACAGTGGCTTAGGTGTACAACATATTGATTTGACAATCCTATGCATTACTCATTGCTCACCAAAATGAGGGTAGTCACCATATGTTATTACAATATTATTGACTATATGTCCTATGCTATACTTCATCTCTGTCACTGATTTATAACTAGAAGTTTGTACCTCTTAATCCCCTTCACCTATTCCATGCATCCCCCTCCCCACTTCCCCTTTGGCAATCACCAGTTTGTTCTCTGTATTTAAAAGCCTGTTTGTTCATTTTTGTTTTTTAGATTCCACATATAAGTGAAATCATATGCTATTTTTCCTTCTCTGACTAGCTTATTTCATTTAGAGTAATTTTCTCTAGGTCTATCCATGTTGTTGCAAATGGCAGGATCTCATTCTTTTTTTTGTGGCTGAATAATATTCATACACACATCCACCCTCACACCTATAGCTCCAGTCCCTTTTAGAGAGCTTCACATGTTCCCTTCACAAAGTATGCTTCTCTCATCCTTGCTGAGCAGATAGTGAATCAGGCAACTATGACCCCTGGTGTACTTGCTGATGACTTAATTTGGCAATAGAATCAACCAGTAAGGTCCTTGAATTCTCTCTTCATGGAACTTAGAATTGAAACTCAGGAGCTTCATATTTTAATTAAGGACTGTTTAATATTTTAATATTAAATTAAACATATTTTAATATTAATATTAATATTAATATTAATATTAATATTAAGGACTGTTAGTTTGGGGCTTTCTGCACAAAGAATCAGGTAAAACCAATGACAGGGAGAGAGACGAAGAGAGAGCAACAGAGAATTCAAATGTGACCAGAGAAGCAGAGATGAGACTCTTTGTTGTATTCACTTCAGAATCTAGCGCACTGCCTGGCACACAGCAGGAGTTCAGTAAATGTTTGCTGAATGACTGACTGACTCATCTTTCTGAGAGAGATGAAAAGAGTAATGGCAGTGGCTTCTCTTCTACATCTCCTTTTCTTGGATTTCTTGAGTAGCCCTGTGTCCTTGCAATATCTCCTTCCTATGCCATTTAGCTCATTTGAATGGGTTTCTATTATTTGCATCTTGATGAACCAGAGTTAAGATACTGGCCAGCAGGAGAACTTGACCTCCAGTTCTTCTCTCCTCCTACTTCCTACCTGGACAGCAAATCAGACCTTCTGAACAGCTGGATGTTGCTTTACATTACATGCAGAAGGGATTCCCTAGCCTTTATGGATGTGACCTTTGTCTCTCAATTTACACAACCTTTACACTTTATAGAAGTGTTTAACAGTGAATGAACAGAAATCTTGTCCCTCTTTAGAAAGAAACAGATTTCAGGGCTGGTCTTCTATCCCAGGCTCAATGTTGCTACCTGGTTAGAAATCTCCATAAAACCACATCTAGGTGACTCCTCATTGCTCTGATGTCACTCTCCTGTCCTCCTTCATGGGATACATTTTATTCACACATATTTACTGAGCACTCAAGGTGTGAGAGGCAGTGTTCTGGATGGTAGGAAAGTGAAGTAAACAAAACAAATGAAATATTTGTACCGTTATTTTCTGTTTGCTCCTTCCTACTCTCAGATCCATCTTCTACCTTCTCTGCCCTACTGTGTGCCTGGGAAGTTGACTGTTGCAAATAGCAGTGCATCCATCTGTGCAACCTTGCTAACTTGATTCTAGTTGGGTTTGGCCAGTTCGCGATCTAGTGCAGAAGATGGGGGTGTGGAGTAGAGAGAATTTGGGTTTCCTCCTTGCCCCAAGTTTACAACTCCAGCATTGGCCATCTCCTCTGTGATGACACCCGGCTTCCAACCAGCCCTTCCTCTATGATCTAACAATCACTGGTTCCAGGAACAACATTCCCTCCCCTTACCTCTCCTTCTAAGCTTAGGGATACTAATGGCCTCTAGACTTTTGTTCATTTCTAGATGCATCAAGTTTCCTCTACCCTGTCTATAACTCTGTAAAATGTCCACTTCCCTTTTTGAATCCTTTGGGTTTAACCATAAAAGGGGAATTCTGTGTCCTGCTGAGAGTCTGCCTGATATAGTCCTTAACTTACATAGAACTTACATTTTAGTGGGGAAGAGACAATAACAAACAAATATTAAATTTTCTTGTTGTGTAGTGATAGGTATTACAAAAAAGAATAATGCAGGGTACACAGACACTATTGTCATTACTGTGATCAGAGAAGACCTCTCTAAGGAGGTTACTTCTTAACAAACATTGATTGAAGAAGAGAGAGAGTTCTATAGACATATGGGCAAGTACAAGGCCTGTGATGGGAATGTATTTGAGGAACACAAAGGTCAATGGGCTGATAGGAAATGAGGGCATAATGTGTATTATGTTGCTTGTTGTAGGGAGAGGAAATGTGTGATGAAAATAATTGGAATCTGTAGTCCTATAGTCCTGGGTTTGAACTCAAGCTCCACCATTACTGTATAACCCTTTGTCAGTGGCCAAATTACTTCAAATATGAGTTATAGTTTGTGTACAAAATGAGGACAATAATAAATACCTCAATATGTGGTATTGATAATAATAAATACCAAATACCTGGGTGGCTCAGTTGATTAAGTGTGTGACTCTTAAGTTCAGCCCAGGTCATGATCTCAGAGTTGTGAGATCAAGGCCTCTGTGTTGAGAGTCTGCTTGAGATTCTCTCTCTCCTTCCTCTCCCCCTCAAATAAATACATAAATCTTAAAAAAACAAAACAAAACCTGACACAAAATTTATAAATTCACAGCCCAGTGCCTGGCTCTCTCTCATTCTTCCTCCCACCCACCACTTGGCCCTATTCTTACATGCTGAATTAAACCTCAACTCCTTGTCCTGTGGACTTTATCATACATCCTTGTTGGATGCTTTCATAATACCCTTTACTCATTTATTCATTCAACCAACATGGGCCATCATAAGTGTTATCACAGTTCATTTTAAGGTTGATCTTTTAATGTGTTTCTCTCCCTCTAGACTTTTATATCCAAAAGAGCAATTCCTCTGAGAGTTTGGTTTGATTTTGAATATCTAGACTCTAGCACAGTATCTGGCACATGACAAACATTTAATAAATATTTATTTGATGAAAGGCAGGAAGAAAAGAAGAACATCTACTATACCTTCAATAAGATTTTATTTTCCCAGAGACTTTATCCTCAGGAATTCCAGCTCACTCCATAAATACTAATTTAGCTGAAATGAACTGTATGTAGAGATTTATAGTTATTTCTGTGGGCTGTATAAAGAAGAAAACTGTGAAGGCAGGGATTGCTCTTTTTTATGTTCATATCAATAGTAATTAGCATAATGACAAGCACTTCATGACAAGTATACTTAATAAATATTTGTGAATAAAAGTAAGCTAACAAATGATTTAAAATCTGATATGTGTTTGAGTGTGTGTGTGTCAGGGCCAGGGGGAGATTACAAAATAGAATCATCTGAGACATTTTTGTAAAATCACAGTGAGACTTTTCGAAAACACTTTTCTTTTCTCCACCCAGAACACAAAAGAGGGCTCTGAAAAGAAGCTCTTTTGGAAACTGTCTAGACAAGGTGAGGTGTCACTTAGGAAGGGGCAACACTATGAAAAATTATTTTCCTCTTTTCTGTTTGGAAAAGGTTGATAGGAGGATGTATAAAAGGCACAGATGAAGTGATTTGATTGCTCTGGGGGCACCTTGAAGCTGGAGATACCCTGGGGGAAGGGCTCAGTGAGGATCCTTTCCCCCACCTGGTACTGGTTGCCTGGAGAAAGCACATTCCAAGGCTGGACAGCATCTAACACCCTGCTGAGAACAAAGCCCCACAGGCTTGGGACACATGGTTCTAGTTATCTGGAAAACTATTTTTCAAGGACAATAATACTTTCATGTATGCCCTATTTCAGAGGTACTCCTGGCCCTTCCTGGGCATGACTCCTGTCCAGGTGGCAGATGCACCTGAAAAGCATAGGCACAAACAGATTGGTCCAGGGTTCTAGCAGAAGCACCTATTAGATCCAGCACTGGCTTCCTGGATCATGTGGTGCTCATTGAAACCCTATTCATCAAAATCCCAAGGTTAAGAGCCCCTGCCCAAAGTACTCACTCTCTCTATAATATTTTTCAAAAAGTCTATTTCTGATAAAACCACCAGCCCAACAGAGTTGGTAGATGCAATTGTAGTCAGTCCTGTCTGTGCATAGAGATGTGTTACTGTCTTTGGATGAAGCCCAGATTTGGACATTTAAAAATCCATGAAATATCAAATGCTTTGTACTTATACATCTGTAAAAACCAAGTTTGCATGAAAAGTAAGAACAAACATTGCTTTCTGTTCATTTTATCCTATCCTTAAGGTATTTGGATTAAAAATGTATTCCTGAGCAACAGATAACTGGGTCTCCTTTTATGCTGGTTATGACAAGGAATGCCATATTAATTTGACTCAAAGGAGTAGATATCCCCATCAGTGACAGCACAATATAAGAATCTCCTTTTTTGGGACACCTGGGTGGCTCAGTTGGTTAAGCGGCTGCCTTCGGCTCAGGTCATGATCCCAGCGTTCTGGGGTCGAGTCCCACATCGGGCTCCTTGCTCCGCAGGGAGCCTGCTTCTCCCTCTGTCTCTGCCTGCCTCTCTGTCTGCCTGTGCTCACTCTCTCTCTCTGATAAATAAATAAAATCTTAAAAAAAAAATCTCCTTTTTGTATTTGGAGAATTCACCATTGTGTGAATCTTGGTGGGAGGCAGGGTTTGCTGCCTTATATACCAGATGTTAAAAGCCAGACACTCACTCTCTCCTCCTGCTGGCCTCTGGAAGGGAGAGTTGGCAGATAATTTAAAGGACATCCTGTTAGAAGAATTGGCCCTTGGCTGGGCCTTAGTGACATAGGGAAACTGAATCACGGTTTGGGAGAGAGAAGAGCAAGATGTGGATGACAGTGGGGAGGGCAGGAATGACTTGACTTTCAGAATGGCATCCGAAAGGACTTCCTTTTTTTCTCTCAAGGGTCATGAACACATCTTTTAGGAAGGGACAAAACATTAGAAAGAATGAGTAATCTTTCTAATAGAAACAGATTACAACAGGAGTCCATAAATTCCTGAAAATAAGAATGACTTCTTCAATACAAGGACTGTTTAACCTTACACAGTAACAACACTGTGACAGTCAACACTGGGATCAGCCTATTGCATAAGGCTCTACCCTGGCTTTCATGAAACTTACCATAGTCCCCTTTGTTGAGAGGGCAGTACCATGCACATAAACATGCCTAGGAAACGCTCAGAGGCCTCCTGCACCCTTCTCACCTGCCTTCCTCTCTCTCCTCCTCCAGAGTAGCTCAACCAGCCTTCCCTCAGGGCAAATCACACCATGTTATGGTGGACTCATTCCCTGAGAGTGTCTTGATTTTAGATTGTATGTTGTGTGTAGTATATGCTATGGTGAGAAAAAAATAAATTAAAAAAAGATGTGATATATATGAATAATGGAATACTATGCAGCCATCAAAACACAAAATCTTGCCTTTTGCAATGATGTGGAACTAGAGGGTATGCTGAGAGAAATAAGTCAATCAGAGAAAGACAGTTATCATATGATCTTACTGATATGAGGAATCTGAGAAACAAGAAGGGATTATAGGGGAAGGGAGGGAAAAATGAAACAAGATGAAACCAGAGATAGAGACAAACTATAAGAAATTCTTAATCTCAGGAAACAAACTGAGGGTTGCTGGAGGGGTGGGGGGTGAGAGGGATGGGGTGGCTTGGTGATGGACATTGGGGATGGTATGTGCTATGGTGAGTGCTGTGAATTGTGTAAGACTGATGATTTACAGAAGTCTAGCCCTGAAACAAATAATATATTATATGTTAATTACAAAGAATTCCTAAAAAAAAAAAAAAAGGACACCCTGTTAAATTTAAATTTCAGATAAATAACAAAAAAAATCTTTTATTTTAAGTATGTAACAAATATTGCATGGGATATACTTTTAAAAACATCATTGTTTATTGAAAACTCTAATTCAACTGTGCATCTTACGTTTTATTGGCTAAATCTGACAACCGTACCTGGGGCCAGGACATATTACTAAGGCTTGGCCAATTGGGTGCTCCTTCCTATATTTTAAATATAAATCAAGTGAATCAGAGACACTGCATCAATTCAGAACATATTCACCCAGGAGCAGTGGTGGCAGTGATATCTAATGACTAGTCATGATAATAGAGTCAACAGTGGTGGTATCCAGTATGCACTGAAAGTGGTAGATTCTGGTGTCCAGTGGTAGCACCAAAAACAGCCTGATCAGAGTCCTTCTGAGGCATACACTTGATTTCTGCCCATTTCCTAAGCCTTTCCTCCAGCCTTCCTATAAATCCTGTAAGCTGTTTGATACCTTCCAATAAATTCCTTTTTAACCTTATGTTTGTTAGATAAGAGTTGATTTCTGGTTCTTTTTGAACTCTGAACCCTGACTATTATGATTAGGGATATCATAGTGATAAAAATGTGTTTTTCAGATCTCCCACTCTAAGGAACATAATGAACTGATAACTGTGCCTGCTGTCCCTCTGAATCTACCACTGTGTGGGCTCCCAGGCACTCTCCAGGCCCAGCTGAGGCATTCTTAGAATCACGCTACAGTCTAAGACTCTTTCCATTCCTCCTACCTTCCTTCTTTCCTTGTACAGGTGTCAGACCTACATCCTGATCTGAGGGCTCGCTCCACTTTTTTCTGTTTCCTTTTCTAGTAAATCCCTTTCCTATTAAATATTAACTAGGATTCTGCTTCTTAGTAGACATGAACTAACACAGGGGTAGGAGAAGATGTCACTGAAGCCTCCTACATAGCTTTGTCTTAAAAAGTCTTCCCTGGTATTACCTGAAAGATAATATAAGAAACACAAAAGAAAATATTAAGGTAGCTCATACCCTCATCTTTGGCCCCTGTTGGCTCTCCTTTTGCAGTCTAGGAAGATTTCTGCAGATATTTTATGAATGTATGACTGTTGATTTAAGGGCCTGAAGGATTCCATTTCGTCTTTTCACTTTGACTCCCGGCTCAGAAAACTGCCATGATTTTGTGTGTCATGCAATACTGTGAAAGTTCCTCTTACATTTCAATGTAGAAATTAATTTTTCATTACTGCTCTGGAGTTGAAGTTCAACTTTTGGTTACACTGTATCTTTCAGATAACCTCTTACCCACCCCCCCATCCCCTTCACCTGCTGCTGGCGTTTTCAGTGATGGCCTTGATGAGTGCCTGTTTTTCACTCTCCATTATCCCATGGTGGCTGGTGCTGAGTGAAAAGTGAGTCATGCTGCTGTATTTTGTAATTCAGCATGATGGGGGTATAGCTATGACTGGATATTCTACAGACCAGAATTAGATTTGAGGAGAATCTTTCTAGGCGGTGACCATGGCTGTGGTGTGGCAAACTACCTGCATCAGGACCCTATTGCAAGGACCTGAAATACCAATTTCTTCTTGTGGCTCTGAGCTAGAGACAGGTGACCTGAAGAGTAACTATGAAGTGAGTACTAGATAAGGGATCAGAAGATGTGGTTAACTCTGACTCTGTCTCTAGGTAGTCACAAGAGCTGGACGGAGACATTTAACTGTCTGGGACTCAGTTTAATCAGATATTAAGGATGGGAATACTAGTAGTGTCTACTTTGTAAGCTTTGTAGCTTCTGCTAGTTGCATGGTAGAAGTTCATCTTTCTTAGGGAATCTTACTATTCATGGCCACTCTTGAAGCTCCCTTTCCAGCACATGACTTCCAGTTTGTGGCCTATAGTGCTTTGATGGATGTTTCTTTTTGCTCCACAAGGTTGTTGCCTCCAGCAGTCTTATGACTCCAGCCTAAAATCCAGCTTTTAGGAAATCTAGGGCAAAATCCATATTTTACACTTTAGAAGCTTGGGATCATCGGCCAGGATGGGACATAACTCCGTGTCTCCATGTTCTTTTCTCTACCTCCAAAACCCCAGAAACAGGTTAACAAAACCAGACATTAGCTGGATATCCCAACCAAAAGTGAGATGTCAGGCTCTTCTTAGGATCCATACTCCAACTTCTATGAATGATTCTTTTAGGACCCTTCTTCTGAGATGACATCAGAGAGGGAGCCAGGGAAGTACTTCTTTCCTCTTCCAAAGGACAGGAGATAGTATCTCTTCTCAAACATGGTAGTTTGACATGGCAGACTTCTGGGCTTCTTGTCCTGTTTTATATCTGTCTTTGGAAAAGACCATCAAATAAGTTTGAAGTTCTTTATATTCAGGTGGAGAGAAGCAGGATGTATGAAAACCCAAAACTAGCCTATTCTGAACTGGGAGAATGTAGTGACTGTTTTCAGAAAAGTTCTTTAGCCATTATAGTCCCTGCACTACTGGAGAACTTCTGGGGAAGGGATGATCTAAGTTATTTCATCATATCATTATTACTCATATTCTCTACAATAGAAAACCAGCCATTCCCACTTCTATTTTCTCCCAGGAACTTAACTGGGTAATTGATAATGCAGTATCTTGATTTTTATCTTAAGCTTTTGGTTTCTTCTCTCCCACTTTTGGTTCTTTCTTCTGTTCCTTCCTGCTTTCCTTACCCTTCTCTTCTGGTCCCTGACCAGGGCCTCCCAGTCATTATGTATAGGGTAGTTTAATTATGGTTAAGAGCATAGATTCTAAAGTTAGACTGCCTTGATGTCTTCTGCTATAGAATTGACATAACAGCACTGGTATCATAGGATGGTTGTGGATTTTAAACGAGGTAGTTTGTTTCTTCAACAAACCATTGTATAGCACTTCATGTCAGGTTCTGTTCTATAACCCATGAAGATGCATATTTCCAGTTTCATTTATCACTATAGGTCCATATATACTTGAATGCTATAGTCACACTGGATTGGTAAAAACTCCCCAAGTGCTTCTTCTGTCCTGCCCACACTGCCTTTGTTCATGCTATTTTTTCAGCTTAAAATGCCTCTTCCTCATCTATGGAGGTCCTTGATGGTTCTGGGGTCTCAGGATAGGTTCATACTTGAATTCTGCTATTCAGCTTTTTCACTTTCAGGTTTCTGGTTGGAGAGCCAGATGGAGTAAAGAACTAACATTAGATGGAGCTTTCTGGGAATAATTAGATTAGAAAACAGATAAGCATAACTTTTGAGGCTATGTGACCTAGATCCCCTCTACCCTTCCCAATCTGTTTTCAGGGGATTAACTTCAAACAGAGAAGTAGAGATCTGCCTTTTGGTTCAGGTGCCCTTTGTCAGTAGGTCAGTGGGGTAGCCTCACTCTCTGGTTATTGTGCTCATCAATTATCTTGATCACTGTACCAGAAAAGGCCAGGGAATGTGCCTTTACTGTTATTGCCTTTTGGAAAGTGGAACTGAAGTCCTCTTATGTTTTTTCATAAAGACTCATGGGAAGTGGAATAAATAGTCCCTCTTAAGGATAAGAAATTAGGACTTAATTCTATAGAAAATGGGAGTTTTAAAGTTTTTTGAATAAGGACATAACCATCATCATAAATACTTTGCTTTAGTATTCATAGCACTCATACCATATATCAATACAGTATTTTAGTGTTTTCAAAGACTTTAAAATACATGATCTCATTTGATATATACTTTAGCAATTGAATGGATTACATGTTGAACTATATACAGGGCAGTATCTTGCTGGCTCTACTTCATACTAGAAATCTGATGATCGACTATATCTGCAGGTGAGGCAGTGACTTCCTGTGTTGAACTGTAAGCAGAATGTTCTTTATCTTTTCTTTCTTCTTCTTTTTTTTTTTTTCTTGGTGAGGTGAACATGTATTCTGAGAACTTAAACTTGAAAAGGTCAACCTGTCTTTTAAGCATTAGGTGTCTGGGAAACCACATGGCTGTGAGCCTTTGCTATGGAGGGTTATCTCTGTCTGGAATCAGGTCTGTATACATTATGTCAGCCTCCACCAGTTGTCCAGTGATGAATGTGGACATTACCTCAATCAACTTGGCATTCTAGGGGGCCCTCTGTCCTCCAGCAGATGGAAGAATAATTAATAAGCATGATAGAGGATGGTAAAGATACTTTTTCATGGAGAATACTGGTTGGCTTTGTGCACAAGTGTGAGTGACTGTCCTTATATCCTTATGGGAAAATCCGCTTGTCCAGTGTGAGACACAGGAGCTGCAGACTCTCAGTTGGAGCCTCAGGTCACATGTGAGGGGAAACCAGCTTGAATCCGGGATTTCTCATTCATGCCTATTCAGTGAAGGACATGAAATGTAAAGGCAAGGCTAGTTATGTCTTTTCCTCTTGAGAATTCAGTGATGACCCTTTCAATTACCCACTAACTCACTGGTCTAGCTACTGAGTTTGGACCTTACCCTTCAGAACTTAAGAGAGGCATCTTATCCTCTTATCCATTTCCAGTTGGGGCACAGATATCCACTCAAGCCCTTGCCCATTCGTTGAATATGGCACCCCATGATATTAGTGCATGCATGTAACACACACACACGTATACATATGCACAAATCCACAATTTAGACTTGTGTGGAATTTATATAAGTTAAAAAAGTCAGTGAGTAAGAATGATTTCTAAAGAATGGTCAGTTTGGAACAATGACCAGTAATAAGATTGGAACAAATTTTTTTACACTATATTTTAATATTTTTCATTACTTTAAACTCCATAAAAGCAGGAACTACCTCTGCTTTAGTTTTAATAGAAAACAAATTTAGTAAAGAATGTTTTCTACTTCAAATAACAGAATACCTATTAACAGTTTCTTAACCAAATAGCAGTATTTTTCCTCCCATAACATTAAAAAAAAAAAAAAAAAAAGAAGTTTGGAGATAGGCAGCTACTGGCCTGATTCAGCTACTCAGGGATAACAAGGACCTGCTTGTTATTAAGGCAATGCTTACCCTTTTGCTCTGCCTTTTTTTCATAGTGTTATTGTTCAAGCTCTCAAGATCCAGAACTTATGCCTGCATTCACAGTCAGAAATTAGGAGAACTGCAATAGTGGTGAGAGCTCTCTCCTCTCCATTATGTTTTATCTGGGGAAGAATAACTTTTCCTGAATGTCCCCATTGTATTTCCTTTCATGATGACTACTCATGGCCTCCCCCAAAGTAACTGGCTTTTCCAACTTTATAAAAGTCATAAAAAAGAAAACAACAACAAAAAAGGAGAATATTATTAGTTGCTTTGGGATAGATGGTCTATATATATGGTATAAAACTGTATCTCTTAGTGCCTGATATGGGGCTTGCTACTATTCAGTGAATAATTTTTGAAAATGATCTAATCCCTCAATAATCACTAGCTCTGCTAACTATCTCTCTCCCTTTGCATCAACTCAGCAGTTACTCTTATGCCACAGCAGTTCAGGGGAATGAGGGTTCTTTGTTTCCAGGTCCCAGAGTTTCTTCTGAATGGATTTCAGCCTATTTGGATCCGAAGCTAGTCTTTTCCAAGAAAAGATCGAGGAATGACTAAATGGCATTGTTTGAAATACTTCAGATTTATATCTTTATGTTGGTTATAACCTTTTGGTACTCTTTTTTTTAAGTACTGGACTATTATTGTTTAATTCCTATAAATTTTTTATTTTTTAAAAAATAAAAATACATTAAGATTATTAGTTAATTAAGAGAAGACTGAAGTTTATGATATTAAATTTTCTATTCAAAGTCATGGAAAGTATTTCCTTTGTCTACTACTTCTGAGTCTGTGGTTAGCATTTAAAAATTTTTTATTCATGTAGATATTACATTTATTTCCTTAACTTTGAAATTTATCTATTTTGTTGTTTTTGCAAATAAGGTATTTTTCACTCCATTTTTTCCAGAAGTTTTTTTATTGGCATATATTTAGGTCCTTGTTTTCTATATATGAATTTTTTTATATAGCTACCATATTAAGGTCTTTTAAATTTGTAACAGTTTCTTATATATGCTTAGGGTTTCTCTAAAAAATAATTTTTGTGTGTGTACAAATAATGATTTTATATCTACCTGTTAAATATTTACACATCTCTCTCTTTCTCTTTTCTTTTCATTTCCTAACTGCATTGGTTAATTCTTCCATAACAATATTAAATACTATGGTGATTAAAAGACATTCTTATCTACTTTTTACTTAATGGGAATAGTTCTATTATTTCCATGAGTTAGGATAATCCAAGCCCTATTCCTATTTTCTTAAAAGGTACTTTTGAGAGTAAATGTTAAGTTTTATGAAATGCCTTTGTCACATCTATGGAAATAATTATATTTCCATATACTCTTATTATCTAGTAATTAATGGTTAATCATATTTTACTCTTATTATCTATTAAATAATGGTTAATCAGATTTTGCACTGATTCACTTATTTCATTCTTATTTATTAACATAATTTTTAAGACTATGTATTTTTCTTTGACCACTACTTTAGTTCTATTATATGAATTCAGTGTGTACTATAAATTATGATTACTTTCAAAATGTTTTACAGACTTAATTTTTATTTCTTCTTTGAGGCAGTAGTTGTCAAGAGAAAACTTTAGATTTTCCAGGAGATAGATTTGTGTTTTCTTCCTATTGTTAATTTCTAGTTTGTACCTTTCTTTCTCTTCCTTCCCTCCCTCCATCCTTTTTGTATCTAACTTCTATTTTCTTCTTTTTTTCCCTTCCTCTTCCCTTCCTTCTTCTTCCCTAGCATTTTTTTCCTTTATTTCTTCTTTAAAAATTGCTAAAGGCATCAAATCCTTATTTTCTATTTTTAAATGAGGCTGTGGAGAGTTGTGATACCAGCTCATATTTTTTTCCCTTTTAAATGACTTCCTCTTTTGTCTTTAGACATTTAAGGGAATATTAATTTTCTAGTTCAGAAATTTTACTGGACTGTATATCTCAGTAGTAATAATTTTGTGTCAGATTTACCTGGGACACATTATTATCTTTTAATCAGTATAATTATGTTTTTAAATTTCTTTTAATAAATTGAAATTTCTTTTCAATTACAGCTCTAAACATTTTTGTTTTCTTATAATTTATGTTCTCTTCTTTGGGATCACCATTAATGCATTTAGGTATCTCCATACCTTTAATAAATATATTTTTCTCTGATACTTTTTATCTCTATTTTTATTTTCTCACATTTCTCATTTCTGTAATCTGTCCTTAACTGTGTTTTCAACAGTGTTGTAATTTTTGTGCTACTTTTTGACTTTAATTTTTCTTCCACACTTTTCTGAGTTTCATACACAAATGTTTTATCTTATGTTACCTAATTATAACATCCCTAAGCTTTTATATCTCTTCTATGTGCTCCTGTTTTATAGAAGTTGTTGCTCTATTGTTTTAAAAAGTTCATAGGAGGCCGCCTGGGTGGCTCAGTGGGTTAAAGCCTCTGCCTTCGTCTCAGGTCATGATCCCAGGGTCCTGCGATTGAGTCCCACATCTGGCTCTCTGCTCAGCAGGGAGCCCGCTTCCCTTCCTCTCTATGCCTGCCTCTCTGCCTACTTGTGATCTCTGTCAAATAAATAAATAAAATCTTTAAAAAAAGAGTTCATAGGAGATAAATATATATATATATGTGTGTGTGTATATACATATATACATATATATTACATACATATTATATATATGTATATATATATAAAAGATTTTATTTATTTATTAGAGAGATGGAGAGAGAGCACAAGTAGGCAGAGCAGCAGGCAGAGGGAGAGGGAGAAGCAGGCTCCCCCACTGAGCAGGGAGCCTGATGTGGGGCTCGATCCCAGGACCGGGTGATCATGACCTGAGCTGAAGGCAGCCACTTAACCGACTGAGCCACCCAGGGGCCCCCATAGGATATATTTTGTTGAAATATTCTTCTGCTCTAAAATTTCTGGTGCATAACATTTGTTTGCCATTTTCCCTCTTCCGTTTCCTCTATTTTCCCATATAACATCTTTAGGCCTTCAAATAAGAGGGTTTTACAGGTGTTTAATGTGAAGGAAAGACAAAAGCCCTAGTGTAGACCAGAAGTATAAGTAAATTTACTCAGCCTTAAATTTGGCTCTAGTGCTAATCATAATATACATGTTATTTCTATGCCTCATTGATAGATTGTTTTCGTATATATTACATTTGATCTTGCTCCTCCCAGCTTCCCTAGATTTCATGCTTATATTGATTCGAGGAAGCACCCACTACCACTTATGTGTTTTTCTCTTCTTCTTGTATTCTGATGAGTTTTATTTCTTACAAGGTACCATATACCATAGAGAAGTAATGTGTCTTGGGTTGTTTGTTTGTTTATTTTAGTTCTAACGGTATGGATATTCTCATTTAGTATCTTTCCACACTCTTTAGTATGCTTTTAAATGTATCTTCCCTCCTTGGTTATATCCCCTGGTTTGGATATTAGATAATTATAGTTTTATTGAGCAAGGATCTTGTGTTTTTGTTACACTTGTTGCTTTGGAGGTGAATTCTGGAAGAATCAAGAAGCAGCATCTATGTTTTTTCTATGATTTTAAAGTTTGAACACAGTTTATTTTATCTTACATTTAGCAATATTTACATTAAAAAGTTGCAACTATATGCTTAGTGTTAGCACAAAGAATATATTGAGAATCAATTTCATTTTTCCATATTTTCCAGCATACTTGTAGGATACTATGTTATTATAACATTTACTACATATTTGACTTTTGCAATATGATAATTAAGAGGGTGACTTTTACCAAAGATATTTTGGAATGACTAATTTTCTTAGGATTGCACTTAATCCCTTGGTATTCAACTACTTCTACTTTGGAATGCATATCTCATCATCCATGGTGATTTTCTCTTTTGTTTTAATTAACTGTACTAATTTTATCAGATTACCCTATGTCATTGATTTTGGGAGAATTTGAGAAGTTCTGCGAATTTACCATACTTCAAGGAACTGTGAATTTCTTGAAAGATTTATAATTTTATTTGTAGTTAATTTGCATTGTGTTTGCATTATAGTTTTTGGATATTTAATATCTTATAAATAGCAGAAAATGACTCTCACAGATAAACTAAATAGAAAATACATTGTTAGTAAGAAAGAAGCAATGTGAAAGTAGAGAAGATCTTTTCGATTATAGGAGAATATTTTCATTTTATGATGTTTCTTTTCCACACAGTCTTATAATTACAGGGATTTAAATAATGGATAATGATGTGAGGAGGATCTCCTATACTCCCTTGCCTAGGTGTCATGTAAATTCATAAAAGTGAAGCTTAGGCAAAGAAAATAGAAATTTACTTTACGTTAACTAACATTAGGCTTTATCCTATGATGAGACACTGAATAAATATAAATTGTTCTATTTTTGTGTAGTATTTGTTTATATTTTTCATAGCTAGTTCAATATGATTATATAACTAAGATGATGATTATCTGTTTCCCATTTAAATAATCCAACCTCAGATATTTTAAAAGAATTACAGTTAGCCACTTTTAGTTTTTTGTTTTGTTTTGTTTTTGTTTTTTTACTTTATTTAAGCTTTATTTAAACATATGATGTAACCCCACGCCACTTTTAGTTTTAATTTCACATTTGCTTTAGTTAAGGTGATTTTTCAATTCACACTAGTAACTGAATCCTTCCTGAATAGGAAGAACCCTAGACTGGGAACTATAAGACTTAAATTGAAATTCTTTCCACACCAGACACTTGGAACTTTAGTCATGTTATGTAGCCTCTCTGAATAGGTTCATGAGATACCACCTTACACCAGTTAGAATGGCCAAAATTAACAAGACAGTAAACAACGTGTGTAGGAGAGGATGTGGAGAAAGGGGAACCCTCTTACACTGTTGGTAGGAATGCAAGTTGGTGCAACCACTTTGGAAAACAATGGTGGAGATTCCTTAAGAAATTAAAAATAGAAATATGACCCTGCAATTGCACTACTGGGTATTTACCTCAAAGATACAGATGTAGTGAAAAGAAGGGCCATCTGTATCCCAATGCTCATAGCAGCAATGGCCACAGTCACCAAACTGTGGAAAGAATCAAGATGCCCTTCAATGGACAAATGGATAAAGAAGATGTGGTCCGTATATACTATGGAGTATTATGCCTCCATCAGAAAGGATGAATTCCCAACTTTTGTATCAACATGGACGGGACTGGAAGAGATTATGCTGAGTGAAATAAGTTAAGCAGAGAGAGTCAATGATCATGTGGTTTCACTTATTTGCAGAATAAGTGATGGAGAGGAGATGGGAGACGGAAGGAGAAGGGAGTTGGGGGAAATTGGAGGGGGAGATGAACCATGAGAGACTGTGGACTCTGAAAAACAATCTGAGGGTTTTGGAGGGGTGGGGGGTGGGAGGTTGTGTGAGCCTGGTGGTGGGTATTATGGAGGGTACGTATTGCATGGAGCACTGGGTGTGGTGCCTAAACAATGAATTCTGGAACACTGAAAAGAAATTTAAAAAATAAATAAAAATTTAAAAATAGATATTTTGAGATTTAAGTAAAATATCATTGAAAACTTCAAAATTATGTTAAAATGTGAAAGATTCTCTATTCTCTAGAATAGCTAGATAAACATTTTTGGGCAGTATCTAAATAAGAGAATCAAGTTAAGTGAGAATTTGCTTGGTCATTTCAATGACAAAAGAGTCACTTTTGAAATTATCTCTTTTGTTTTTCAACAAAGATGACTTGATTTAGATCCGACCTTATGTATTGCTTCACTTCATAACCCTTGTTGCTATTTTCTCTTGTATTTTACATAGCTCTGTCACAGATGCTATTACAATAACATTCTTAGAACATTTAATACATTAAGTTAATCAGAAGCCACATACAAAACTATGCCTACTAGCAGTTCTGTAACACCTCAATGCCTTTCATATAGGTGATCTCATTTTATTGAACAATGTTAAAGCACAAGACTATTGTTTCCATATATTATTTCTGTAGTTATGAATGTTTAAGCATGCCACATCTGGCCTAAACAGAATGTATCATTTAGATCCAAACCTGACAATCACTTACCGAGATGCCAATAATTCAATTATACACGCATAATTTATTACAAATATATACTAAATGTTTCAACATCTATTCTTTGTTGATATTATGCTAGACATTGGGAATATAGATGCATAAAATGTTGTCTCTATTCTCTAGGAGCTTAAAGTTGAGTGTGGTGAACATGAATAAAGAGACAATTATCTTAAAATCAGACATATATGCCATTTCTCATAATTCTTCTCCTTGTTTACTCTGCTGCAGCAGCAAAGGTCCCATTCTTGGTTCTCAAATGTGTTAGCAGCTCTTTCTTCAGCTTGGAATGTTTTACTCCAGCTAGTCATTTTTTTTTTTTTTAAGATTTTATTTATTTATTTGACAGACAGAGATCACAAGTAGGCAGAGAGGCAGGCAGAGAGAGACTGAGAAGCAGGCTCCCTGCTAAGCAGAGAGCCCAATGCAGGACTCAATCCCAGGACCCTGGGATCATGACCTGAGCAGAAGGCAGAGGCTTTAACCCATTGAGCCACCCAGGCACCCTAGTCATATGGTTTATTACTTTACTTCATTTTGGCTTTGATTCAATTGCCATTTTGGTGATGCCTTCCATGACCTTACCTTATAAAGTGGTATTATTTTACCCTGCTTTTTTTTTCTTTGTGGCATTTATCAGTTCCAGATACTATATTATGTTATATTATATTATATTATATTATATTATATTATATTATAGTAGATGTGGTTTTATTACTACTTTACCCTAACATCTAAAACAAACCTGAGTTCCTAGGGTTTTCATTCATATGGAATGAAAACGCTGAGTAAATCCTTTTTAGCATGATTTACTTTGCTACAGTAGAGATATACACAAAATATTTTAAGTCTGACATTGGACTAAGCTTTCATATTTATATTCAATTTCATTCAATGCTCACAAGCACCCATGAAATAGCTACTATGATCCCGTCGTTAGCAATAAAGAATGTGAGATATGAAAGAATGAATGTCCCTTATCTGAGCTTATAGTGAGGTGCAGCATAGCAGATGATAGGGCTTGTGTCTCCTGAGTCCACTTCTCTCAATCCTTCCACTAAATATGGACTGTCCTGTAACTGTCCTAAAAGCAGAGGAGAGGTTAAATACATAAGACCCAGCACTTGACACTTGGAAAGAAAATACTCTATTATGGCTTTTGCTGAGACTCTTCTTACAAGCCCAGAAAATACTTACCTACATGCATTTTTCTTTAATATAAATCACCCATGAAATTTTCAGTTATCCCTTTACATGGAGTTTTTAGGAGCCAGCAGCTCATCCTTCTCGATTACTTCTGAATGGGGTGACGGAATCTAAAATGTGGAAAGAGATTCTATGAATGCGCATGATTTATAGTCTTGGTCAGGTCTCTTGGTTGCCAATGAGAGAACCTCAATTCAAATTGTAAGAGAATTTATTGACTCATATAACTGGAAAAACAAAAGATAGATATTCAGACATGGCTACATTCAAAAGTTTATAGGATGGCATCAAGACACTCTGACTCTCATTTTTCTCAGTCTCTTATTAGCAAAAGGCCTCAAGACAGTTCCAAGTTATTTGGTCTTTGGAATGCATGGAGTCAGAAAAATAAAGAACAGCTTTTCTGATTGTGCTAACAACATGTTTGAGGAAAGCCCTGATTGGCCTGGCTTGGATCATACATGTTTACCCATCTGGAATGTCTGAGAGAGAGTGAACCCTTGCAGGTTTCATATCCCTAGGGCCAAGGTAGGCCTGAATATTTTGAAGAAAGAAGTATTACTATAGACTTGGAGAGAGATTCTTCCCTGAAAGATGAAATGCTATTCAGACAGAAACTATTCAACCACTCCACTACACTCTTCCAATTCCTATGAACCATATTTTTGCAGTGAATAAATATTTATGAAAATGTTCTCTATGCCAGGCTCTGGGATAGGCCCTGAGGATTACTTTTTTAATCAATAAGTTTGCCCTTGAAGATACGAATATGAAAAGAAATGACCAAAATGGTGAAGGATAAAAAAATTGCAAACCAAAGTAGAAGTTGCTTTGAAGCTTGGAAGAAGAGCTTAAAAATATATGGACTTGTAAAAAAAATATATATATATATATATGGACTTGTTACCTGACCACTCCCCTCTCTCCCTCATTGACCACTACCAGTAGTATTCAGACAGCCTTTTTGCAAACTCTAGTATATCCTTGAACATTCCCTCTGCATTCTTCCTGTCATCAAAGGTACTCACTCTCTAAGTCATCTCAAATGGCTCCAAAAGTTCCTTTCCAAAGTCACAGTTTTGCAATATTTTAGCATCTTCTTGTCCTCTCTCTATTTCATGCAACTGCTTCAGTGACATTTTGTTCTTAGACACCAGGGAATGTTGGTGGAAGTGGAAACGGACGGAAAGAAGTGGGGAGGGTTAAGTCGTGCCAGAAAGTGAAGAAGGGGTATCTTCAAATTAGATTTATTTATTAGCGTGATGACTCACAGTATAATAATGCCACTTTGCCTGTGGCCAGGATAGAAAGCAAGACTATAAAGGAATAACTGGCTGATACTTAGAGGCATCCAAGTTGTTATATCTTTAGGAAGTTAAAAAAGTACCTTAGTGTCTGCTTACTCATCCCTGGGCCGGATGTTCTTAGCTAGAAAAAAAAAATGGAAAAAAGAAGTTTTCCTTTTTTTCTGATTCTGATTGTCAAGGACAAAAGGCTCAAGCTCTGCTACTAATTAGATTGGTGACCTTGAGAAGTCATTCAATCTTGCTTAATATCTGCTTCTTTATTTAAAAACTAGAGAGTAAATTATATTTACTTTATAGGTTGATATCATGAAGTCTGTCTATGTATCTCAATATCATATTCACTGATATATATATATAATGTGTATTTATTATAAATGTGTACATATGTGTGTGTATAAAGGTTCTGTTCTGCAATGGAATATAGTACATTTTGGATGACTCAATTTCATTATTGTACCCTTTAACCCCACTTTGTCTCACTTTCTACCTTTATACAAGATTGGGCTGAATCAACTAATCAGTACCTTTCCTCCTCTGATATTCTATTTTTCTGGACATTTTTTATAACTTTCACAAATGAGAAAAGTGGCACTTTTTTTTTTTTCAGAAGTTATTTTCTATAAGTAACATAGCCTCTGGTCAGAAGAGCTCTTCTGCTCAGTGTTCTCACACACTTTTTTTTTTTTTTTTTTTGCTATCATAAATACATTTAAAGAGTCATTACCACTCAGTCTCACCATAGGGCTTTCTAGGATACGCAGCGCAAGAGAGTCAACTCAGGCTTTTGGGAAGGCAGAGGCAGCCTTTGTAAGGGACAGAGTTCATGCTCCAGGCACAGCTTTCTCCATGAGTTTCCTTAGGAATCAATTCTCAGTTGGTCTCCAGTATACAGTCACTGAAGAATTTCCTTATTTTTCATATTTGCCCTGACGCGGAGAGGAAATGATTCAGAGAGGACGCTGGGACAGAGCAGTTCTTTTAAAGGCATCCTACCCATCATCACATCAGCACTGAAGTCAGCTTCGTGTTTCCTGCCATACTCGATGAGCTCCATTTCCATATCATTTTCCAGGGCCCTGGAAGAAGCTGTCACAAGCCACAAACAGGCCAGTAGAATAATAGAATGACAGAGTCAGAAACAACTGGAGAGGTTATCAGCTCTATTCAACCTTTGTTTTAAGGGAGAAACATTTGACAATTGTTAAGGCTAAGTGACTTGCTAAAAGTCTCAAAATGAGTAAGTGACAGAGGAAAACAAACCAAAAATATCATCACCTTTCCCTGATTAACATTGATGTAATGCTTTAGATTTACAGAATGCCTCTTCCGTACATACCTTATTTTATACCCATTAGATATATTTGAATTATTTATTATTTTTATTTCCACATACAGGAAACTAATGCGAAGTTAGGAAAGATTAAATAACTCTTTCTGAGATCATTATATCCAGGAAATAACAGAAGAGAGATCTGCATTCCAGTTGTTTTATTTATTTATTTATATTTGTTTGTTTCCCTTGTCATCCATTCAATCAAGGAACAGTTGACCTTCATTAATCAAATTTTAATCAAGGGAAGAGTCAAGGAAGGTTATCCGTAAATTAGACCCTGACAATTTAAATAAAAATGTATAGTGAAATTGATGGTCTAAATTTAAAATGCAGAGACTTGTTTTTGATTTTTACAGAACCATGACTTTAGAAATAAGCATATCCTAGTAAATAATACTACCATATCCACTTCTGATGCAGCTTCAGTAAAAGAAAATTTAATATGCCTCTATATTAAGGCAACTGGTGAATTTTTATTTAAAAAATAATTACTAATTAAGGTAACATAATGTATATTGGTTAAAAAAAAAAGGGAAAAGTATAAAAATCATCCATACACAATACTATACTCTGGAGATAACATTTGGTATATATGCTTACAGATCTTTAAAATTTAAAAAAATTTAAATTTTCTTATACATATGTATAATTCCTTAAAAAATGACTATACTATATAGACTAACTACTTTAAAAAAGAGACTTTATATATGAACATATATACAGATTTGTTGTTGATCACTGCTTAACATACATTTTATAGATACAAAAATATTTAATTCCTTTTTGCTACACATTTTGGTTATTTCAAGTTTAACGTTATTATAAATCATGCGCAGATGAACATCTTTGTTCATAGATATTTGCAAATTTCTCTGATTATTTTCTCAGAATGTATTTCCAGAATTGAATTGCCAAGTCACAGATAGTGTATATTTTTACAACTTTTTATACATTGTAGCAAATTGCCTTCCAGGATAGGGAAGGGTAGTATTCTTTCTATCACAACACTCTGTCTTAATAATGTTTGATTTCCCTGTCTAAATACTATTGTCTGAGTTTAAGGGAATGTCTTTGTTCCACATTAACATTATTTACCACCAAATGCTTTAGGGGTAAAAAAGAAAAACTCACACATGTAAGTTACATACTATTTATGTTTTGCGATTTCTAGAAAATTGTAAAAAGAGTACTAGCCTCTGGATGTGCACTGTGAATATGCCTAGTATAAGTGATACTAGTATATGGTTTCCAGGAACAGATGGAGACTCTCCTGGTTTGCCCTTCCAGGGGTGTGGTCATTGGCAGTACAACATAGTAATAGTAAAGGGCATAGATTCTAGAGCGGGACTACCTACATTCAAATGCTGACTCTATTACCTACTAGCTGTATGGCTTCTGGCAATTACCAGATTTCTCTGTGCTTGTTTATTCACCCTTAAATGGGATGACCATCGCTCCTAATTTATAGTGTTGTAAAAGGACTGAATGAGTTATATGGGGAAAGCTCTTCTATAGTGCATGACACATGAAAATACTAAATAAATATTAGCCATTATTATTGTTGTTATTGTTATTAAACTGTAGCAACATTATTGAAAACCTAATACATAGTAGATACTCAAAAATGTATGTCGAAAGAATAATAAAGAAAGAATAATAAAGGAATGGTGGTTGCATGTAGAGAGTTAGTTCTTGAGTAGAGACAAAGATTTGGGAGCCACCTACAGAGCAATGATAGGTGAAGTAGGTGAATGACTGAAGGGTATGACAAATTAAGTTGAGGAATGAAGACCTTGACTCAGGAAATACTGCTTATACATACAAGGAAGAAGAAAGTGAGTTTGTAAAAGAGATTGAGGTTAAGATGGTAGTGATGTTGATAAATTAGTTGGAAAAGCAGAACAGCAAAGAAACTCAATCCAGTTAGAGAAATGGGTTTGGATCTGGGAGATAAAGATGAAAAAGACAGACAAGAAGGAATAAGGATCCTTTTGTTCCTGCACGTGACTTTAGGATTTAGAGGTGACCTGAAAAGTTAGCAACAACACTTAAAAACCATTCAAGAATTAAGGCACAATTCTTCCCAGGTAATATTTGTGTTTTTTCTAAGCTGCACTGTCCACAATGGTAGCTGCTAATCGTATGCGGCTATTTAAATTTAAATTTTACTTGATTAAAATTAAATAAAAATGTGAATTTAGTTTCTTGGCTGCACTAGTCATATTTCAAGTGTTCAGTGGCCATATATGTGTCTGGTGGTCACCATGTTGGTTGGATAGCACTGCATTAAACATTTCCATCATTTCAGAGAGTTCTCTCAGACAGTGCTGCTTTCTATAATCTGAAGGAGTAAGAGATATGGGAATATCGAGCCCCGTGTTGGGCTCTCTGCTCAGTGGGGAGCCTGCTTCCTCCTCTCTCTCTCTGCCTGACTCTCTGCCTACTTGTAATCTCTGTCTGTCAAACAAACAAATAAATACAATCTTAAAAAAAAAATTAAAAAAAAGAAGTGAAGGAAGTCTTGTGTGTCCTCTTCCTTCTAACTTTGCAGTTGGCTAACTTTCCCACTTTCCAACTCAGTTTAGATCTAAAATTATATTTTAAAGCCAAATACCTGTGAAATCCTGTTATCTGGAACAGATGTAAAAGGATTTTCTGTATTTACATCAGGGCCATAGGTTTCACATCTGGTTAGCTGTCCTTTCTCTTACTTGTCATTGTCATCCTCAGTCCCATCTGCAGAAGATATGTCTATGCCAAGCAGCCTTGGAAAACCCTCATCACTGGCTAGATGCTCTGCTAGAGGCTATTAGAAGAAGGGGAGGGAAGTAACATTTTGTGAACACCCACTGGATGTAACATTGCAAACTATTTCATGACATTTTGTTTAATCCTGCAATCACCTTCAAAGGTAGGTGTTTGCCCCTTTAACATGCACCAAAATAGGCTTATAATAATTAGGAGCTAGCCCAAGGCCACAGAATGAGTACAAGGCAGAGGTGGGATTAGAAATTCAGCAGAAGTTCAACTTGATCCTTCGATAACAGGGAGGTAACTTGGCGGTTTGATCGGGGCAAAGATTTTACAAAATAAGCATTGGAGGAATATGTGGTGTCAGTGTGGAGCTGAGGGAAGAATGGAGGTGCTGGGACATGGTTGAAAGATGAATAGAGTCACAGATAGCTGTGCTTCAAGCAGGCTGCTAGAGCTACAGTATAGATAAAATTTAACTTCACAGAGTCCTGACCTTTTAGATCAGCACTGAAGAAAAGAACCTCCTGGACCATTGCTCTCTGCCCCACCTCTTTAAATAGTGAAGAAAAAGAAACATCCTCTGTGTTTAAATTTTTTAAAAAGCTATTTCATTTTAAGTCACTCATGATTTCACCTGTCAAAGGACAAGCTTTCCCAGGAACTAGGAGAAAAATGAATAAAACCTAGAGAAGATCACTAAAGAGCTCTAAAACATGAAAGTGTTTCAGTGGTATCTGTGAAAAAAATGAAAATCCTGGTGACCTCTGCCAAACTGGAGTCAAAAAACAACTTACTTTGTGAAATATAATTTCTTGACTTGAAGTATTCTACACAAAGAGTAGTGACTGACAAACAATGTGGGGAATGGGGGAGCTCATATAATAATAACTAATGAGTGAGATTCACTAACTCCGTTATGTGCCCACCATGCATTCACTCATGTGATGATCACACTAACACTGTGCGAAGCTGGTATATTTAGACTACTCAGCTGTTATAACACAATTGCAATTCAGTCAGTTGGTAATCTGTCATTCCATGTATATTTTGTTTTTTTAGAGGTTCCATAAGGTCACAGACCTGATTTGTCTTATTCTTTTATGGTCTACTATTGAATTCTCTGATGCTCATGAAACTTATCTCTCATTGGTACTTGACATATATTCTGAGAATGAACATTTAATATATATATCCAGCCCCAAATTCAAACTCAGTTCTTCTGATCCTCGGGTAAACTTTTAGAAAATGCAACAGGGACTTAGGATGATCATTTAGGCTACTATAAATTGGCCTCTTAGCTTGTTTCTCAGTTGATCTTGGTTGTGTCCTAGTGCCTGACCAATATGAACTTCAATTTCTTATCTATGAAATGAAGTCTTGGATTTAATGGCTTCCGAGGTCCCATAAATTTTTGTGAAGCTATAGATGTGTGAATTTTGGTAGCTGGTGTTTCAGGTGAACTCATCTTTGATAGATGTAAAGCCTATCATATGTGCTATTGGCTGTGCTGCAAACATGTTTCTAATATTGTGATGTTTATTCCTTCTTGGCTAGGATATTCCAACAGATCCAGTAAAATTAGGCATCTGTTCCCATTAGTGGATTTTACTAGCAATAGAAAAAAAAAAAAAAACCTTCCTCCATGTTTTGGTTCTGTCATCATCTGACTGTATTGGTCATCTTTGGCTTTCAAGTTCTCTGTCAATGATAATAATAATGCATAATAATATAACAACAACAATAATAAAATCTAACGTTCACGGATTGACAATGCTATAGGCTGAATGGTTGTGTACCCTCATATTTGTATGTTGAAACCTCATACCCTAGGTGGTGATATTTGGAGGTGGAGCCTTTAGGAGGGTGTTTAGGTCATAGGGGGAGAGCCTTAATGATTAGGATTAATGACCTTATTAAAGAGACCCCAGAGAATTCGCATGTACCTTCAACCATGTAGAAGACTCAGTGAAAAGACAGCCAAGTATGACCCAGGAAGCAGGCTTTTACCAGACACTGTTTATACCTATGCCTTGGTCTTGGACTTCCCAGCTTCCATAACTGTGAGAAATAAAAATATGTTGTTTATAAGCTGCTTAGTCTATGGTACTTTGCTATTGCAGCCTGGGCAGACTAAAACAGCCAGGTACTCTGCAATCAGTTTTTACTTTTAATCTATTTGATGTAAGATAATGTTATCAAGCAGATATTTTTCCTTGCCATAAATGACTACGGAGACAAAGATTTAAAAGTAACTTGCCCAGGGTCTCTCATCTTGAAAGCTGATAAGAAAAGTAATTGAAGCAATCTCTGATCTATAGACTTAAAGGCTTTAACAATCACAGTTATAGCTTTTAGGAGAATGATTCAGAATGGATTTGCTTCTTGTAGTATACAAGTCTTTGTGAAGTTATAGTATGATTTCCCTAAAAAATAATTATGATTATATTGCTCAATATTTTGGAGGCAGTGTCAAAGATTTCACAAACTCCCTAAAATGTAACAATCAGAAATTCTGGGGAAAAAATGGAAAAAAGAACCCTTCCCCCAATATCTGAACTAGATTCATTATTTATTCATTTATTATTTATTTATTTTAAAGATTTTATTTACTTGACAGAGATCACAAGTAGGCAGAGAGGCAGGCAGAGAGAGAGGAAGGGAAGCAGGCTCCCCGCTGAGCAGAGAGCCCGATGTGGGACTCGATGCGGGACTCGATCCCAGGACCCCGGGATCATGACCTGAGCCAAAGGCAGAAGCTTTTACCAACTGAGCCACCCAGGCACCCCTGAACTAGATTCATTCTTAACAGCACCTTCTAGAATAGAATTTCAGAAGCCCATGAGGAAAATCCAAGAAAAGTCACAAAGAGTGCAATTAGCCCCTTTCACCATAAGTCTGTATACTATAGGTTTAGTTGTATTGAGGGCCAAAACAATCTTCTTGCCTCCCTGTAGGCTGAGAACTCAGCCTGGTTGCTGATTACTACCATTGTCACGAGTTTCCGTGTTTGCTCCAAGTTCTCAGATTTCTGTTTTTCAAGTTTAATTTGCCCGGGACATTGCAGGAAGAGAAACCGTGGGGGCATGATTAAAAGCATATGGCGTATGAGGTGGGGAGGGGGAGCAGTGAGCACAGCAGGAGGGAGGAGGATTGCTAAATTGAGTGTTTCTAATAAAGGAGAGTGGGAGAGTATTTGCTGCTTTTGCTTGGACTAAACTGTACTGTGTAATACTCCTCTCTCTTGCCCTCCAGGCCTAAAGTGTAAGATAAAGAAGGTTAGGGTATTGTGATTTTTAGGGTGTCCGGTCATCACATCAATCTATCATCTCTCTCTCTCTCTCTCTTTATCCTCCTTTCTCTCTTCCTGGAGTGTTTTTTACATATTATCTAATGATACAATGACAGGTGTGTGTGTGTGTGTGTGTGTGTGTGTGTGTGTGTGTGTATTCTCCCGTTAAGCAAATGGAACAGTGGTGGGTCCCAAACCTGACCTGGGATCATAACCCTTGGGAGTGTTTTGAAGATAGACATTCATCAGTTCACCCAAGACTCAATAAATCAGACTCCCAGGGGAGCCAACATTTGCCTTTAAGTATATATCCCCTTTATGTTGGCAATTATCTCTGTCAGAATTCTTTTATAGTAAAATAAATTCTAAATGGACTTCCAGGATATTATTGCTGTAAAGGAACTTAACACCCATTGAAATGGACACTTGCAGATTTTTGGCTACTCAGGGTCCATTCTACCTTCTGATTATAACAGCCACTTTTCACTTTAGGAAATAATCTCTCCCAATCATGTGAAGATTTAATTGGATTTATAATCTACTAGTGTTGGGGCACCTGGTGGGTCAGTTGGTTAAATGTCTGCCTTCAGCTCAGGTCATGATCCCAGGGTCCTAGCTAGGATGGAACTCTACATGGGACTCTCCATTCAGAACTGAATCTCTTTCTTCCTCTTACTCTGTGATCTCTCTCATTTTTGCTCTCTCTCAAATAAATAAATAAAATCTTGAAAATATATATAATGTACCAGTCTTGCTCTCACCTAGTCAATGGGAAGTCAAAGAGTTAAACTAGGTCAGTGGTTCTCTCTTTCAAGAGTGTATGATGAGATAGAAAGATTTAAAAAAAGAAGAAGAAGAGGAAGAAAAAAGAAGGGTTGACGCTCATTTGCTCTGGCATGGACGTCCTAGTTAGGCTGTGCAAGTAGTCCTGCTTCTAAGGTTCCCAGGGCCTCTCTGGTCCTGCCCATTCCTGGCCTGGTTCTCTGGGCCTCCTCTCAATTATGTGACATAGTTGAATCTTACCAATAAATAGCTTTTAGAGCTAAGTTAGCCAGAGGCTACTTTAATCACTTATCCCAACATCCACCTTTCTAATCCAACACATTTATTTTATATAAGAAATAAGAGAGACCCACAGACCCTAAGTTACTTTCCTAGGGATGCCCAGTAAATATGGTACCATTGGGACTGAAATCTGGATCTCTTGGTTTTAGGGATGATCAGTGTGTATTGGTTTGCCTTTATCAAATGGTTCCTTAATTTTGTTTAACCTTGGTGTGGTCTTCTAGATTCTTTTGGAAGTTATGCCAATAGAAATAATGTCACAATTGTAAACACAATTTCCTTTAGTTCTCAAAATATTTCATTGGCCATCGGGTCTTGCTGCCTGCTGCCCTGCCTCTGGCAAGTGCCTAATTTAGATGTTTCTAAAGAAGATGAATGCTTTTATCCTCTGGTGCACCTGGAACAATATGCCAGATCTATGGGGAGAATTCACTTTTCTCCCAGAGCTAGTGGTTGTCCTGAGGCCCCATGATATGGTATTGATTGAGGATGGTTGGGTTGAAGAGGTGGGTCAGCCATACTATTTTAATCTTGACTATCTCCCCTTCAAAGACACTGCTGTATACATTATGTAGAAATATCCATGGTAATTAAACCTCATCCTTGGAGATGGAGTCTGAGTGGGTTAAGGTCTATTGGTTGAGGAAGAATTAAAAGACATAGGTAGTAGAGGTTTTAGGAGATGCCTGAAAATATTTGTTTCCTTCTGATTGTGATCAATTCCTCCTTCTATTTCCATATCATTGAAAACACTGGGTTAGTAATGGTTCTATTTTAACCCATTTTTACCATTTCACACAGTTATTTTCATTTATATAGTATTTTATATTACATACTATTAAATTATTCCCCTACCCAGAAAATAGACTTCTATG
>RCUC01167859.1:0-63154 GCA_003697995.1 Taxidea taxus jeffersonii
CAGGGGAATTCTACCAAACATTTAAAGAAGAATTAATTCCTATTCTCCTGAAACTGTTCCAAAAAATAGAAATGGAAGGAAAACTTCCAAACTCATTTTATGAGGCCAATATCACCTTGATCCCCAAACCAGACAAGGATCCCATCAAAAAAGAGAATTACAGACCAATATCCTTGATGAACACAGATGCGAAAATTCTCACCAAAATACTAGCCAAGAGGATTCAACAGTACATTAAAAGGATTATTCACCACGACCAAGTGGGATTTATTCCAAGGCAGCAGGGTTGGTTCAACATCCGCAAATCAATCAATGTGATACAATAAATTAAGAAAAAAAAGAACAAGAACCATATGATACTCTCAATAGATGCTGTAAAAGCATTTGGCAAAGTGCAACATCCCTTCCTAATCAAAACTCTTCAAAGTGTAGGGATAGAAGGCACATACCTCAATATTATAAAAGCCATCTATGAAAAACCTACCGCAAGTATCATTCTCAATGGAGAAAAACTGAGAGCTTTTCCGTTAAGGTCAGGAACACGGCAGGGATGTCCACAATCACCACTGCTATTCAACATAGTACTAGAAGTCCTAGCCTCAGCAATCAGACAACAAAAAGAAATTAAAGGCATCCAAATTGGCAAAGAAGAAGTCAAACTATCACTCTTTGCAGATGATATGATACTATATGTAGAAAACCCAAAAGGCTCCACTCCAAAACTGCTAGAGCTTATACAGGAATTCAGTAAAGTGTCAGGATACAAAATCAATGCACAGAAATCAGTTGCGTTTCTTTACACCAACAACAAGACAGAAGAAAGAGAAATTAAGGAGTCAATCCCATTTACAATTATACCCAAAACCGTAAGATACCTAGGAATAAACCTAACCAAAGAGGCAAAGAATCTATACTCAGAGAACTATAAAGTACTCATGAAAGAAATTGAGGAAGACACAAAGAAATGGAAAAATGTGCCATGCTCATGGATTGGAAGAATAAATATTGTGAAAATGTCTATGCTACCTAAAGCTATCTACACATTTAATGCAATGCCTATCAAAATCCCATCCAATTTTTTCAAAGAAATGGAACAAATAATCTTAAAATCTATATGGAACCAGAAAAGACCTCGAATAGCCAAAGGAATATTGAAAAAGAAAGCCAAAGTTGGTGGCATCACAATTCCAGACTTCAAGCTCTACTACAAAGCTGTCATCATCAAAACAGTATGGTACTGGCACAAAAACAGACACATAGATCAATGGAACAGAACAGAGAGCCCAGAAATAGACCCTCAACTCTATGGTCAACTAATCTTTGACAAAGCAGGAAAGAATATCCAATGGAAAAAAGACAGCCTCTTCAACAAATGGTGTTGGGAAAATTGGACAGCCACATGTAGAAAAATGAAATTGGACCATTTCCTTACACCACACACGAAAATAGACTCAAAATGGATGAGGGACCTCAACGTGAGAAAGGAATCCATCAAAATCCTTGAGGAGAACACAGGCAGCAACCTCTTCGACCTCAGCTGCAGCAACTTCTTCCTAGGAACAACGCCAAAGGCAAGGGAAGCAAGGGAAAAAATGAACTATTGGGACTTCATCAAGATCAAAAGCTTTTGCACAGCAAAGGAAACAGTCAACAAAACCAAAAGACAACTGACAGAATGGGAGAAGATATTTGCAAACGACATATCAGATAAAGGGCTACTATCCAAAATCTATAAAGAGCTTAGGAAACTCAACACCCAAAGAACAAATAATCCAATCAAGAAATGGGCAGAGGACATGAACAGACATTTCTGCAAAGACGACATCCAGATGGCCAACAGACACATGAAAAAGTGCTCCACATCACTGGGCATCAGGGAAATACAAATCAAAATCACAATGAGATACCACCTCACACCAGTCAGAATGGCTAAAATGAACAAGTCAGGAAATGACAGAGCTGGTGAGGATGTGGAGAAAGGGGAACCCTCCTACACTGTTGGTGGGAATGCAAGCTGGTGCAACCACTCTGGAAAACAGCATGGAGGTTCCTCAAAAAATTGAAAATAGAGCTACCTTATGACCCAGCAATTGCACTACTGGGTATTTACCCTAAAGATACAAACGTAGTGATCCGAAGGGGCCCGTGCACCCGAATGTTTATAGCAGCAATGTCCACAATAGCCAAGTTATGGAAAGAACCTAGATGTCCATCAACAGATGAATGGATAAAGAAGATGTGGTATATATATACAATGGAATACTATGCAGCCATCAAAAGAAATGAAATCATACCACTTGCGACGACATGGATGGAACTAGAGCGTGTTATGCTTAGCGAAATAAGTCAACTGGAGAAAGACAACTATCACATGATCTCCCTGATATGAGGAAGTGGAGATGCAATGGGGGTGGGGGTTAAGGTGGTAGGAAAAGAAAAAATGAAACAAGATGGGATTGGGAGGGAGACAAACCAAAAGAGACTCTTAATGTCATAAAACAAACTGAAGGGGGTGGGGGAGGAGAGGGGTTGGGAGAGGGTGGTGGGGTTACATTATATGTTTAAATAAAAAAAGCTTAAATAAAAAAAAAAAGAAAATATATGTTTGGTGGGGGTTAAGATTTTATTTTTTAAGTAATCTCTCCTGGGACTCAAACTCATGACCTCGAGATCAAGAGTCTCTACTCCACTGACTGAGCCAGTGGAGTCTCTACTCCACTGACTGAGCCAGCCAGATGCTCCAAAAATAAGCTGTATGTTGATTGCAGAAATGGGGACAGGACTACCCATATTTAGTTAAAACCCAAAGAACAATAAAATTCCTGAAAAAAGGGTGAACTTTACTATATATACATTATATCTCAATAGACCTAACTTCAAAAAGAAACTGATAAAAAACAGAAGATACTGTCACTAAACAGAAGATACTGTCACTGTCACTAAAGAGAACTGAGGATTATGCCAGAGTGTAGTGTTTCAGGCTTTCCATGAGACACTAAGACTAGAGAAAATTGTTTTACACTCTTCTTGGCATAGAAAACTAAACTAAACTTTTTGAAGCGTAAAAGTCAGTTTACCACTGTGCACTATCAATAAGATGATGAAATATTCCTAAGAAATATGAAGAAAAACCCACATTGAAAACACTTACATGGAAGGCTCCGTTTCTTGCATATTAATAATAAAGATTACAAAAGTTGTCAATTAATTACATGTCAGTACTTCACTATTTCTTATACACTTGGTGTAAGTGAGCTTATTTGTCAAACCACACCATAATATTTAAGACTTAGTTACTTCCTGAGTATCCCCAAAATATTTGTCAATAATGAACATCTCATAAATATGTCTCCAATAGAACTGAATACTTTCAGTCCCATAATACAAATTATGTTATTTAAATATAGTAAGAAAATAGGAGTAAGCATTAAGCTTTGGGGAAAGATGTACAATAAAGAAATGATGATAATGAGATAAAGTAAAGAGATACTATAACAAAGCAGATACAAAAAAATAATAGAAAGATGAGAGATACTTAACAAACCAGTTAGTCCCCAAAGCCAGATTGCACAAAATAAAAAACATGAATGTATATTATGCCAGATAATAGGTGTCTATAAATGGGTTCTACACTGTGACTCAGGAGGAAAACAAGGGGGAAATGGGATGGAACAGAAAATAGCTCTGAGTAAGTTTGGACGTGCAGCAAAAGAGGCAGGGTGGGGTGCGGCTGGCAGCCGAAGGAAGAATCAGAGGACACGGAAGACATCATGAGCTCTCCATGTCATCTGGATTCTAAACACCAAGATCACCTTCACTGTGAGATTATATATATATACATGCACACGCTCTCTTTCCCATTTGCAGTATTTTAATTACTTTAGAAAAAACATTTTTAAAAATGTAAATGTCAAAGGACTAAACAAAATCAAAGGCCTAAAACAGCACTTGCCTCTCTCTACATCAGCAAAATCAGGTACCTTACTCTAAAATTTCTCTTTCAAAAGCTTATAAATTACCTTCATAAATGTTTTTCTCCTACTGGCTAACGCTATCTGAGTAAGGGTAAATAATATGAACTCAGAAGATCTCCATGTCGTGTGATTAACTTAATAATCAAAGATTAAATACTAAATTTTAATAGAGTAACATTTAAAATATAGCGCTTTAATCCATATTGGGATACAAAACCATTTGAGTTCATTATAATTTTATTATTTTATTGAAGATTAGATGGATGAAAGTGATAAACAGTATTGTTAGGATTCAGGAAAACATACACCACGATATTTATAAATATGAACAAAAATGCGATTTCTCATTCCTGTAATGATATAGATTTGCACTGAGGGTGAAAAACGGATATGAAAAAATAGAAGGTATTTTTATTTCATCAGTTTCTCACAAGTGTGGCTTTGTGGTGGTCCAATTAAAGTATACCAGAGGCGATAATTTGATAGGAACATTTACTTTGAATAAAGTAAAATTTCACAATAAGGAAGGGAGAATGTGTGCACCTAGAGTTTCTTTTCAGGCAGAAGGCTTGAATTTATTGGAAGCAGATCTCTGCAGTGACTGACCACACTGCCCCACATTCCCCACAATCCTTATGACAGACAGACGGCCTGCCTCGCATTAATTCACTTCACACCACTTCTATCGATCCATAGCCGGTTCCCTAGTCTCTCTGCACACATTGCCTGTCTGGCTGCCTACATCCACATCAGCACATACACACAAAGGCCAGAGAAAGATAACCTTTTGCTTTCCATTAAAGACACAGTATCCACTTTTCCTTCTGCAATAACACCAAAAATATAAAATGTAACAGCATGTCTCAGAGAAAAGTCTTCCTGCAAAAAATGTTGACAGTATTTACCCCTTATTCTATAGATCATTTCAATTTATCAGAAACAAGTTAGTTTATTAAAGGTCACAAAGTAATTAGATGAAAAAATATAGGTGAAATAAGCAAAATGTCTTCAAGCCTGAATAAGAATATAATAATCATTGTGTAACATGAGGTTTGGTAGTTATTTCTAACTACCAAATGAAATACGTTCTTCCTATTAGCATTTTGATTTTTTTTAAGAAAACTGTTCTCACATAAAATGTAATTATAAACAATTCTGAAAGCAACAAAAGAAACACATACAAAATATACACAAGGAATAGAAAACACAGTAACTGTATCAACAGAATAATAACTTAAGAGGATAAAGCTTTATTGTCCCTCTTTCCCAACAAGAACCTGAAAAGGGTCCATGATAAAAATCACACCTAATACTTTTAATTCATTGCATGTACTTTTTCAAAGATTTGTTTGATTTGCAGGCTATGAGCTGACTCAACACCAATTTTGGTTTCAGAAGACACAATAAAACAAAGATTTATTGTTCAACCTCAACGTGTAGAGAAACAAAGGCAAATCTGTCTTGACACACAACTGTACTAAAGTATAAACTTAAAATTACAACCTTGAATGATTTAGAAACCTAAATTATAAGCAGAATCATATATCTCAGAACTGGGCCAAGTATATTCTTGTAGAGAAGAAACTTCCTTTGAAACCTTCTATGATTTATCACCTTTTTGCTAGGATTACCCAGGTAGACGTTACACCACCAAGTGGTAACAACCCGGTGCACTAAATACAGTTCAGTAAGTATGCTGTTCTTTCTAATGACAACATGCTGCTTTAGAAATCAAAGAATGGGAAAGTGATGAATGCTATAGGACCTAGGGAGAGCTTTAGAATAAGGAAGATCTGCCTGGCCCTGAAAATTGGGAAAGATCTGAAGGAGAGAAGCTGGCACGGTCAACAAGCAAAGCCATTAGAATGGTGAAGATAGATGACCATGCAAAGTTCCTTCCATGCTCTTAAATATTGATGGGGCACCCAGGCACCTTGGTACCAAACCCACAGCAGGCACTAAGACACAAAGGTGAAAGAGACACAGCTTTAGCTCCCAAGAAGCTAACAGGTGAGGTGAGGCCATGGGATTCATTAAAGAAATTTAAGCATGAGAAATAACTTCGCTTGTGTTTTAGAAAGAGCTCTCTTAAAGCAATGTGAAGAATGATTTGGAAGGGGCACCTGGGTGGCTCAGTGGGTTGGGCCACTGCCTTCGGCTCGGGTCATGATCTCAGGGTCCTGGGATTGAGTCCCACGTCGGCCTCTCTGCTCAGCGGGGAGCCTGCTTCCCCCCCGCCCCTCTCTCTCTGCCTGCCTCTCTGCCTACTTGTGATCTCTCTATCTGTCAAATAAATAAATAAAATCTTAAAAAAAAAAAAAAAAGAATGATTTGGAAGTACTCAAAAGCAGAGGTAGCAATAAGTTCAAGAATTTTAAAACCATACTACTTGGAGCTTCACGAGTTCCCAAGGAGCTCCAGAAAGAAGACCTCTAAGTTTCCCATCTCTGCCTTTTTATATGTGGGTATATGTGGCCAGTTTTCATTTGAAGGAAAAAACACCACTTAAAAATACACACACGTACACACACACACTGAAAACCACTGGCGTCAACTTAAAAAAAAATAGTATAAATGGGGAGAAAATCAAGGTTGTTTTCACCTAAAACATACGGAAGGAGAAGGGGCTCTGAACATAGAAAAGGACATCAACTCTTTTTGAATGATGGTTACGCTGGGCAAAGGGAATAAAAATGAGGGGGGGGGGACAAAGGACTTTACACCAGGGAAACTTAGAGTCATATGGAAAATAAGATTTATAACTGCATGGTGAAAATAGTGTCCATCTAAAGAAAAATCTATTAACTCTGGAAGAGGTGAGGAAGAGAATACACGTCAAAAACAACCTCATGAGAAGGCAGTACTTGAGCTGGGTCTTGAGGTATGTATGGGAATTTATCATGGAATGACACTAAGTAAAGGAAATTTCAGGTAGACAAGACAATATGTTAAAGGACCCTGAAGAAGCCACAAAACTGGGCAGCAGAAGTGTAAGAAGTGTGAGGAGAGGCAAAAAAGAGGCAAACAGGACATTTAAGATCAAAGCCCCAAAGGCAGTGAGAAACAGGGTGCTAAGAGAAAAGATGAAGCAGGAAAGGAGTATGTTTTTATTTTTTCAGGCTTTATCATGGTTATGTAGAAAGAACAAGTCAACAGGTGGTAAATATAATCACAAGATTACCAGGGTTGGTAGCTCTGTAACAAGAAGAAACAGAACTTTAATATTTGAGATTTTAGGGTAAATAAGGATAACCCTCTAACTTCTGTTTCTTATCATTAGGGTAGTTTAGGAATTCAGTCTGCATAGAGCCAGAAGGAGCTGTCTGAAGACAATTATGAAGGCAGAGAGTTTGATCTATACTAGCAGACAGTCTCATCAGAGAGACAACCGATGAAAAGGAATAACTTCTGGCACCCCAGCCAAGATGCTTTGTATCCTTGTTTACAAGCCAATGAATACAGGATAAAACACAATGATGTTTTATCTATTAAATTAAAAAACAGATATAAGGGGCATAGGTTAGCACAGCACCTAGCATGTAGTAAGTGCTCAATAAATAGCACCGTAATTAATACTATTACCATTTCTTCTGTTATTACTAATTTTGGTTTATTTCATTTACTTTTTCTCTAGAAGTACTTTACTACCTCCAGTATTCAATATTCAATTTTTTTTCTCACTGACAAACCCATTTATTTATATCTTTTTTTAAACTTGATTAAGCATCACTTCCTGGCTTTTAGAGCTGTGTTTCCAGACATCTTATGACATCTATTGACACATAAGCCATTTGAAGGCAAAAACAAAATATTTACATTTCAAAGAACCAATTTATCTTACAATTACTTGTTATTGCCAAATTATGTTATTTTCAAGTATCTACATCCACACAGGAGTGTGAAAGCTTTTGACCTCCTAATATCTTAATGCACAATGATTAATGGATTTGAAAATAAAGATATAGGAATCTTGTTTTAATATCCTAGTGGGCAATACACTTAATTGGCAGCCATATGCTATAAGATCACAGTATAAGGCATTTGTGATATTTTAATAGTTGTAATAATAACTTAGATAAACACTGTGATGTGCTCTGACTTCATTATCTAAAAATATTAAGTTCTTCTTAGATAATAAGAAAAACATTCAGATCCATAAAACCCAGAAAACATGTTAAGTCTAGACAATAAATAAATAAGTAGTGTGTAAGACTATAGGCAAACTCTTAAGATGTGTGAAGTAAAGACAGTAATGACCTGAAAGATATGTTATAGATTAAAATGACCTATAAAATCTTTATATGACCTGAAAGATATGTTATAGGTTAAAAAGGATGAACCAAGCAAGAATGTTACTTACAGAGAGAAATGAATGAAAATACTAAGTCATAAGATAAATGTAAAGCTTCTAGGAGAAAATCTGCATGATCATGGCTTTGCCAATGACTTTTCAGATACCAAAACATGGAGTCATGAAAGAAACTGATTACTGGAAGTTATCAAAAACCTTTGTTCTGTAAATGACAAGTCACAGATTGGAAGAAAATATTTGAAAATTATATATCTGTCAAAGGACCTGTACCTGGATATATCAAAGAACTCTTAAGACTCAACAGTAAGAAAAAGAGCAACCTAATAAAAAATAAGCTAAGCAAAAGGCATAATCAGGTATTTCACCAAAAAGGATATAAAAATGGAGAATATGGGTATCTGGGTGGCTCAGTCAGCTAAGCATCTGACTCTTGATTTTGGCTCAGTTCATGATTTCAGGAGCAGATCAGGCAGTGTCAGGCTCCACAGTCAGTTGGGAGTCTGCTTCAGGATTCTCCCTCTCCCTCTGCCCTCCTCCCGCCCACTCACTAAGATAAATGAATCTTTAAAAAAAAAAGAGAGAGCGAGCCTGGGTGGCTCAGTGGGTTAAAGCCTCTGCCTTCAGCTCAGGTCATGATCTCAGGGTCCTGGGATCGAGCCCCGTGTCGAGGTCTCTGCTCAGCAGGGAGCCTGCTTCCCCCTCTCTCTGCCTGCCTCTCTGCCTACTTGAGAACTCTGTCAAACGAGTAAATAAAATCTTAAAAAAAAAAAAAGATGGAAAATAACCATGTGAAAACCTGCTCAACATCATTAGTTACTAAGGAAATACAAATTAAAATCACACTGAGATACACTTCACACAACATAAAACATGTAAACAAAACAAAACAAAACCTAACATCATCAATTGCTGGTAAGGATACAGAGCAACAGGAGTAACTACTGCTCACTGCTAGGCGGAATGTAAAATGTTTCGGAAGCTTTGGAAAAGCAATGTGGCAGTTTGTTTTTTTATAATTACACTCACATTTACCATACGACTTAGCAATTCCAATCCTAGATATTTATCGAAGTGAAATGAAATCTCACGATAATGCAAAATCCTGAACAACTGTGGGAGCTTATTCATAATCACCAAAATCTGGAAACAATCCAGATGTCCGGAAACAGGTGAATGGATAAGCTTCGGTGCACCCATATAACGGAACACTATTTAGCAATAAAGGAATGACCTACTGATCCATGCAACAATATGGATGAATCTTGAATATATTTTGCTAAGTGAATGAAAACAAACCCAAAACGCTACATGCTGTATGATTCCATTTATGCAGAATTTTGGAAAAGGCAAAACTATATGGATGAAAAATAGATCAATGGTTGCCAAGGGTTTGTTGGGTGGGGATGGGACTGATTACAAAGGGGCTACAAAAGGCAATTTCCAAGGTGTTAGAAATGTTCTGTATGGTACTGTAATGGTAGATACCTGACTTTATTCATTTGTCAAAACCCAAGACCTACATACCCAAAGAGTAACTTTCACTCCATGCAAATGAAAAAAAATTATGGATTAACCAGAATGCCAGAGAACCCAGATGAACTACAGGATGAATAAATTATATCATAAATAAATGATATAATGTCACTTAAGGCTAAAGGAAAAAGGAGTTGAACCAGGTAGCTGGAAAACAGGCCAAAACACTGCTTACAGTGAAGTTAACTACAGACAAAAAGAACTATAATACTATGTTTCAGCAGGGAAACCAGTTTTTCACAGAGGTACAGGTTAGCAATTCTAAATTACTTTTTATGTCTACCAGGGTTGAAAAAACAAGTGAGTCTATTATAAATAATGAGAGTCAGGTTTCTCACATACAGAGAAAAAAATTACCCATGAGCAAAAGGGGAAGACTGGACTGAATCCTGTGTTGCTTGATTCATATAGGAGATATCAGATTGAACATCTATCAGTCTGAATATATACACAGATAGAGAAATCATGACAGGTGTGTGGGAATACATGCATTAGCTCTACGCACATACAGATCTTCTGGTTCTGTCCTGGGAGAGGACCTAGAAGCAGTGAAAGGAAAGCATACCCAGCACCCAGATCTTAGTTTCTAATAATTCTACTCTAAGGAACCAGGGCATCCTCAGGGAAAGAGCTGAGTCTAGGACTGGGACAGGAAAAATACAAGTGAGGAGCATGTTCTAAGTCGAAAATAAGGAAGTACTTTAAAAAAGAAAATATAGAATTCTATCAAAATGACACCAAAGCTAACTTAAGGGAGCTCCCTATGGCCAATGTGAATAATGTGAGCAACAAATTGGTATTATAAAGTCAATTCCTCACTGAAGTGCCTGCTAAGCTAGGGACCTGGTGCTGGGTCACGTGGGAACCAAAAATAAGGTGCTCGACCTTGGCTCCATGAAGATCTCAGTACAGTACATACTACGTATATTTATTTTTATGAAGATTGTATGGCTTCATTATCATAATGAAACACAAATTATGTCTCAAAATTTAAATATATATTCATACATGGGATATAAAGAAAGAAGCAAAATGGTAATCCTTAAAGAAATCTAAGTAAGCAGGTACATGAAATATAGTACTTACTTCAGCCTGGAAACATGACAAAATGGTATCAAATTGCTGCAGATATAAGCATTCATACACTGTAATGAGCGTAATGCATCTACAGAAGCACATCATTATTCCACTACATTACACTGATTAAATCTCACAATTCATTCTAAAGACTATTCATATCTAACCAATGATTTAGAGGAGGATGGAAAGTTGAATTAAGTAAGGGAGTACCAATCATTGCCTCTGGCAGAGCTTTTAAAGAATTAACTTGCAAACAAAGTTATAAAAAGAATGAAAAATGAATCAGATGAGTACTAAGATAGTGGAGAAACTATAATGTGCAGAGAATAAAAACTTTCATTTTTTTAAACCTAATCCCACAAATAAAAATAAAAAAATTTTAACTACATTTTTAAATTAGGCAGTCACTCCTGGATTAGAACTCAAATTTTCCCTCCTTAATCTGGTGGTGAGAGGTGGCCCGTGGTGGGGAAGTAAAAGAAAAGGTAGCCCACAATCACTGAAAATAAACTATCAATAAAGAAACTTGAGAAGATTCACAAAAATAGATCAACTACTCTTACAGAAAATGGCAACAAAAAAGAACCATGCTCCAAACAGGTTATAGGAATTACTCCAATCCACCTCGTGTCATTAGAATGCAGGATTATCTGATTTTTCAACCATTCCACCCCCCAAATTTTATTTCCCTTGGAGGGTTTCACAGCACATCTTAAAAATATGTTTAATTCTTTCAGTGTAAATATGTACACAGCCACATGTTACCAGGCTGGCAAATTGTTTTCAAATGTTCTTCACTTGTGGATCAAATTTTATTGTTTTCAAATGTTCTTCACTTGTGGATCAAATTTTATCATCTTTGATCCATCAATTAGCATGTAACAGATTATAGAAACATTTCCAAAATTAGTGTATATTTATTTCCCTGGGACATATATATAATAAAAGTGATGGCATGCCAGAAAGCAGTAGAAGAAAAACAGAAAGAAAGAATTTATTGGTAAAGATGGTAGGTTTGAAGTGCCTATAAACATCCAAGTAGAGATGGAGACTACTTAATTAAATGGGACCTTTTTTAAAAAATATATCCAGTATCTGGAACAATGCCATGCTCTGAGTATGTGCACATTTAGCTGGCATATTTTTTTTTAAAATTTTTATTTATTTGTTATAGAGAGAGAGAGAGAGAGCAAGCACAGGCAGACAGAGAGGCAGGCAGAGGCAGAGGCAGAGGGAGAAGCAGGCTCCCTGCCGAGCAAGGAGCCCAATGTGGGACTTGATCCCAGGACGCTGGGATCATGACCTGAGCTGAAGGCAGCCGCTTAACCAACTGAGCCACCCAGGCGTCCCTAGTTGGCATATTTCTTAGACAAATTAATAAAACTTCATTCTGACGAATTCACAAGATGGGATTGTTTCTTTGGAAATGGGGAAGTCTATTACTCTAATGAAGAGATACAGTACTCTGAGAATGATCACCAACCTAGTAAAGAAATTTGAAATCAGAATATTTTAATGAATTTAGTCTTCACTTAGAATTAATTCCTTTTTCGCATTTCCTATATATCCTGTTTACATTTGATTTGTGGCAATTATGTTTTTAAAACTGTGTGGGACTAATTAATCACCAATCAGAAAATGAATCTCTAGGGATGACTGGGTGACTCAGTCAGTTAGGTGTCTGCCTTTGGCTCAGGTCATGATCTCAGGGTTTTGTGATCGAGTCCCACATCAGGCTCCTTGCTCAGCATGGAGACTGCTTCTCCCTCTGCCTTTTGCTCCCCCTGCTTGTGATCTCTCCCTCTGACAAATAAAAAATCTTAAAAAAAAAAGAAAGAAAGAAAGAAAAAGAAAATGAATCTCAATTTTCCACTTATTGTTGATAAAACTAGTAGAGAGCAATTTTTTCTTCTCCATGTAAGATTCTTCTATTAAGATTCAAGCAAAGGGGTGCTTGGATGGCTCAGTTGGTTAAGCGACTGTCTTCCGCTAAGGTCATGATCCCAGGGTTCTGGGATCGAACCCCACATTGGGCTCCCTGCTCAGTGGGGAGCCTGCTTCTCCCTTTCCCTCTGCTGCTCTGACTGTTTGTACTCTCTCACTCTCTGTCAAATAAATAAAATCTTTAAAAAAAAAGATTCAAGCAAAGGAAAGACTCCTCAGTTTTGGGGGGCACAGCTGCATTTGATTTCTTTTTCTTTTTATAATTAAAAACAAAATAACACAAAACATTTCAAACTACTTAAAGAACTATATAAAAGAAAATTTGGAGATGATCTTCACTCTTTACCTTTTAATTTCTTTCCATCTCATGCATTTCCTTCCAGATCACTCATTAGCACATTTTATTTATTTATATGAGAGAGTGTGCACGCATGTGTGCTTGCACATGCACAGGGGTGGGGAGACAGAGAGACAGAGTCTTAAGCAGGTTCCATTCCCAGTGTTAAGCCCGATGCAGGGCTTGATCTCATGATGAGAGATCATGACCTGACCCGAAACTAAGAATTAGATACTTAACTGACTGAGCCACCCAGTGCCCCTAGATCAATCATCAGCACACTATAATCTAGAAAAATTAATGAGAATGTGAAAAGCACCTACCACATTGCATGAATTTAGTGGGTATTCAATTTTTTTCTTCTTTTGTATTATTCAACATAATTATTGAGACATGGCTATCCTCCTGCAAGCTTGATAACAGAGGACATTCTAGATAAATTGTACCAAATTTTTAATGGTAACACACTATAAAGTATTTTAGTAGAAATAAAATTTTAGAAAATTAGCATACTTTGAGCCAAGTCCCACCATATTACCAATGTAGAAATCTCTCTATACCAGCTGAGTCTTTGTTGAGTTTTCTAAGAAAGATGAGTTTAAAATCAGTAGTTTTGAGCAAACATATATAATCAGTAGATACAGATCTGTGGTTCCAGGTTCTCCATTTCTAAATAAAAATAACTACATTTACTTCCCCAGAGTCATGAGTAGGGTAATAAAGAAGTTTTCAACTGGAGATGGAATTAGACAGATATTTTCCCAGTAAAGTCCCTGAATTGAGACTACTTTTTAGTGGTACTATGTGTATAAGTGTCTTAGGAATCCCATTAACTGGGAGAAATACAGATGATACATTATATCTACATTTAAATTACACTATTATATAGTATATACTATAATCTGTATGATTTTGATTATAAATAAATATATTCAATGAATTAGCCAAATGGTACAGTTTCAACTTCAAACTGAAAAATTTTACCTTCAAAATACATTCATAAGTATTACATGATGAAATTTTTGTTATATTCATAGTTTCTATTTAAAACTGTGTTGGAGGTACTAGCTAATATAATTGTATAGAAGAAAATGGTCATAGAATTGAAAAAGAAAAGGTAAGATTATCTCTACTTCCAAATAACATGATTATATATATCTGAAAAATCCAAAGAATCAATGGAAAAGCTTACATGATCAATAAGAAAATTTTATAATAGCATCAGGCTATATAACTAACAAAAGTCAATGGCATTCATCTATACAAACAAAAATCAGTTAAAGGCTGTAATGGGAGAACAATAAAATTAACTACTTAAGCAATGACTTAACAGATGTCCAAAATCATAAGAAGGAAATGTAAAATCTTCCAAATATCAAAAAAGTACACCTGAACAAATGAAAAGACATTATTATGCTCCTGGGTGGAATCCAACATTATAAATTCTCCCTAAACTGGCTTACAAACTAAATAGAATCCCAATAAGAATGCCATCAGGTTTTTCTCCTCCTAGAACTAAACAAGTTGATTATAAAGTTCATTTGAAAAATAAGCAATACCCAAGAGAACCCTCAAAAAGAAGGGCTAGGGCATTAACGGCTAAATATGAAAATGTGAATTAGCCACAGGCCAATGGAACGAAATAGAAAAATAACAAAACTACATACAGAACCTTAGTGTATAGTAAGTGCTTTGGAGATAAGCAGATAGTTCTATAGGGAAAGAAAATATCCATTCTTCATACCATTAAGCAGGACCAATTCCAACTGACATGTATGGGGAACAATACTGGAAATGATAGAAAACATGGAGAATTAGTACCAAAATTAGGACATAAAATCCTGAAACTATAAGACAGGGGGTCAGTAAACAGGATTATGAGAAAAATAAGAAACACATAAGCAAAGTAAAGAAGAAAAATAACCAAATATATTTGAACCTTATAGATAGATAAATAAAGGTTTAATCAAACCATCCCATATAAAAAGGAGCCAGAGAATTGCTAAAGAAATGTTGAAAAAAAAGGCAAAACTGGGGATATCATGTTACCTGATTTCAAGCTTTACTACAAAGCTATGATCACCAAGACAACATGGTTCTGGCACAAAAACAGATACACAGAGCAGTAGAACAGAGTAGAGTCCAGATATGGACCCACAACTCTATGGTCAAATAATCTTCAACAAAGCAGTAAAAAATACCCAGTGGAAAAAAGTCTCTTCAATAAATGGTGCTGGGAAAATTGGACAGCTATGTAAGGAAGAATGAAACTTGAATATTCTCTTACACTATACACAAAGATAAACTCGAAATTGATAAAAGACCTCGATGTGAGAGAGGAATCTATCAAAATCCTAGAGGAGAACATAGGAAGTAACCTCTTCGACATCGGCCATGGCAACTTCTTTTAAGACATGTCTCCAAAGGCAAAGGAAACAAAAGTGAAAATGAACTTTTGGGACTTCATCAAGATAAAAAGCTTCTGCACAGCAAAGGAAAGAGTCAACAAAACAAAGAGGCAACCCATGGAATGGGAGAAGATATTCACAAATGACACTACAGACAAAGGGCTGATATACAGAATCTATAAAGAACTCCTCAAACTCAATATTCAAAAAACAGATAATCACATCAAAAAATGGTCAGAACACATGAACAGACACTGTTCCAAAGAAGACATACAAATGGCTAACAGACACATGAAAATATGTTCATCATCATTAGCCATCAGGGAGATTCAAATCTAAACCACATGAGATAACTTACACCAGTTAGAATGGCCAAAATTAGCAAGACAGTAAACAACAAGTGCTGAAGAGGATATGGAGAAAGGAGAAGCCTTATACTGTTGGTGGGAATGCAAGTTGATATAGCCACTTTGGAAAACAGTGCGGAGATTCCTTAAGAAATTAAAAATAGAGCTACCCCATGACCCTGCAATTGCACTACTGGGTATTTACCCCAAAGATACAGATGTAGTGAAAAGAAGGGCCATAAGTACCATGTTCATAGCAGCAATGGCCACAATTGCCAAACTGTGGAAAGAGCCAAGATGCCCTCCAACAGACAAATGGATAAAGAAGATATGGTTCATATATACAATGGAGTATTATGCCTCCATCAGAAAGGATGAATACCCAACTTTTGTATCAATACAGACAGGACTGGAGGGGATTATGCTGAGTGAAATAAGTCAAGCAGAGAAAGTCAATTATCATATGATTTCACTTACTTGTGGAGCATAAGGAATAACATGGAGACATTAGGAGAAGGAAAGGAAAACTGAGTTGGGGGAAACTGGAGGGGGAGATGAACCATGAGAGACTGTGGACTCTGAGAAACAAATTGAGGGTTTAATACCTGCCTGGTGGTGGGTATTAAGGAGGGCATGTATTGCATGGAGAACTGGGTGTGGTGCATAAACAATGGATCTTGGAACACTGAAAAAATAAAATAAAATTTAAAATAAAATAAAAGGGAGTCAGACATATGAACTACTTGAAAGAATTACAAAAGACACTTATATGAAAAGATGCAAAACTCATTCCCAACAAGAAAAATACAAAATAAGACAATTTCATTTTCATTTATCCGAGTCCAAAAGTATGACATATATTCTATTGGAAATGATGTGAAGAAACAGGCCCTCATATACACAGTTGCTAAGAATAAAAAAATTATATAACTCCTATAGTAAAGAACTTGGTAATATCTGATAAAAGTAGACATACATTTATCCTTAGACTCAGCAATCCCACCTCTTGAAATGCATCCAAGATACACTGTCAACAAATGAAAACACATATACACAAGTCTAGTCACTGCAGCCCTATCCATAATAACAAAAATTGGAAACAACCTAAATATCCATCAATAGGAAACTTGTTGAAAAAAACATGGTCCACCCACAAAATGGAATACCACATAATCAATAAATAAGCAGAGGGGATGTCTCTAGTACATGATCTCCATAATATGTTGTTAAGTGAGAAAAGCTAGGTGAAGATATGCAGTAGTATGTTACCATTTAAGAAACGGGGTATATAAATATATGCATTTGCTTATGTTAAAAAGGCGGAGCAAAGAAAGAGTAGTCTTTTCAATACAAGCTGCTGGGAAGAATATCTACATGCAAAAGAATGAAGTTGACCCTTATCTTACACCATACACAAAAATAAACTCAAAATGGCTGAATGACCTAATGACTCAAAATCCTGAATGACCATGGAATTTTTAGAAGAAAACAGAAGAAAAGCTTCATGATATTGGATTTGACAATAATTTCTTAGATAGGATACCAAAAACAAAGGCAAGTAAAAATAAATTGGACTATATGAAAATTAAAAACTTCTATGTATTAAAGAACACAATCAATAGAATAAAAAGGCAATCTTTGGAATGGGAGATGGTAATTATAAATCATATATCTAATAAGGGGTTAATATCCAGATTATGTAAAGAACTCCCACAACTCAACAACAGCAAACACAAACAATTCAATCAAAAAATGGACAAAAGACTTAAATAGACATTTTCCAAAGACATACAAGTGGTCAACAAGCATATGCAATGATGGTCAACATCACTAATTATAAGGAAAATGCAAATCAAAACCACAAAGGATAGCAACCATCTTGACAGATGTGAAGTATTATCAATAAAACAAAAACTACAAGTGTTGGTAAGGATATGGACAGATCAGAACTCTTGGTAATGTGGCAGGAATGTAAAATGATGCAGCTTCTGTGAAAAACAGCAGGATAGTTTCTCAAAAAAAAAAAACAAAAAACAAAACTGAATTTCTACATAATTCAGGAATTCCATTTCTGGATATATATCTAAAAGAACAAGACAAGGTCTTGAAAAGGTATCTGTACTCTCATGTTCATAGCATTATTTGCTAAAAGGTGGAAGCAATCCAAGTGTCCACTGACAGATAAATGGATAAACAAAATGTGGTCTATACATAAAATGGAATATTATTTAGCTTCAAAATGAAAGGAAAGTCTGACAAAGGCTACAACACGGCTGAACCTGGAGGACACTATACTAAGTGAACTAGGATAGTCACAAATACTGTATGATCTTGGCTGTACAATGTATCAGAGTAATCAACCTCAGAGACAGAAAGAGAATGCTGGTTGCCAGGGACTGGGGTGGGGGAGAGGTAGGGAGTTACAGTTCACATGTTAGTTTCCCTATCACTTTCCAAGATGGAGACGTTCTGGCAATGGGTTCTGTAACAATGTAAATATATTAAACACTACTGATTTGGACATTTGGAAATGGTTAAGATGGTAAATTTATGTCCCATCTATTTTTATCATAATTATAAATATTACAAGTGGGAAGACAGGAGAATAGCCCCTGAACTAAAAAGAAATGACTACCTTCAGAGAGAAAGGACATAGAGTAAAGGGCACAGGGAAGGAGGGAAGCTAAACTTCTCTGAATATACTTTATTTTGTTGTTTGACTTAGGAGTTATGTAAATGTTTTATATCACCATAAAAAGTACATTTTTAAAATGTCAATCTAAAAATTGACCTAAAGATTAGAAAACACTTTTGAAAGACATATTTGAAAAAATAAAACTGAAAGTAAAAAATAATTGAAAGTGAAATGAAACAAATGAACCTCAGCGTGTATCACATGGATAGTATAATCACACAGAGGAGCTATTTCCAGGGATTTTAAGCATAATTCAACTATTCATCTTTAATGAATTATATTCTAAGGAAAAGAGCTGCAAAACATATAAAAAAACCCACACAATGTTTACAATAAACATATTGTGGTAATGCTGACATTATAATGAACTGCTGTGTGTTTACCATGGAGGAAAAACAGATTAAGGATTACATGGATGTCATTTAGAAACAAGGTGGTAAAAACTGGGGAAGTAGACACAGATGTAACTATAAAGAAATTAAGTAGAAATTCTATAGCATTAAATTTAATAGGAAGTATCAATATATGCTCAAGATATTATATAAATTTAAGATCCAAACAGAAATGCATAGGTATGTCCACCAGAATGACCAAATAGCAAAGAACACATCTAGCACTCAGTTTGTGAGTTAAAATACCATGAGGGCTCCCACATGCTAACTCAGGCATGAGTCAGGAAATGCACACAATGAACCTCGAAATTCTGTCAGCAAGTAACCCATCAAAGAGTACTACGGTCAACTTGAAAGGATTCGGAAGTCAACTACAGAGGCTCCCACTGACCAAAGACAGAACAATTTAAACATTCCTTAAACGAATAACTACAATGGATCACAACATAAATATGTTTTAATCTGTGAATTCATAACACTGCTAAAAAGTACCACAAATCACCTCAAGCATTTATCCCGTCATTCCCAAAGTGTAGCTCAGGATATCAACCGGTGATGAGGGTAAACTTCTCCTTAGAAAAGCATTCTGGCTGGGACGCCTGGGTGGCTCAGTTGGTTAAGTGGCTGCCTTCGGCTCAGGTCATGATCCCAGCGTCCTTGGATCGAGTCCCACATCGGGCTCCTTGCTTGGCAGGGAGCCTGCTTCTCCCTCTGCCTCTGCCTGCCTCTCTGTCTGCCTGTGCTCGCTCTCTCTCTAACTAATGAATAAATAAAATCTAAAAAAAAAAAAAATTAAAAAAAAAAAAAGAAAAGCATTCTGGCTAACAAATGAAAAAGGCATGTTAGAATTCAGATTAACAGGATTCACCACTCCACGGAAAACAAAGGCAGAGATCAACACAGTACAAACTTCTCAATTTATACCACAAATCACAAGGAAAAGCACAGGAGAGAGGTGGCCAGAGACAAGTAGATAGATGGTAGACTGACTGATTGATTAATCGATTGACTGATAGGAATCTGATGGATTAAATGAAACATAAAAGACATATAAACCAACCACAATATACGGACTTTTATTGGCTAAACTGAGTGAACAAACTGTAAAAAGGAATTATGAGACTATGAGGGAATATAAATATTAACTGAGTTATTAGATAAAATTAAGATGTTTTAATTATTTTTCGCATTTTAATGGTATTGTATTTATGTGTATGTATATGTGTCTGTACATACCTATATAAAAGAACCCTTGCTTTTAATATACAAGCTGAGATATTTATAGATAAGGGGATATTGTACCTGAGAACTATTTAAAATGGGGGGACAGTTGTGGGGGTGGACACAGAAAATTAGACTGTCCATGAGTTAATAACCATTAAACTAGGCACCAGGGACATGGAGGTTCATTACATCACTCTCTACTTTTATGTATGTTTGAAATATTCTAAAATACAAAGTTTTTAAAAATGAATAGGAAGACGCATATATATTTTATCCCAAACTAATCTATAAAGTTATGCTTGGCATTCAAACACATCATTTCACAACCCATCCTGACATTATGCAGTGATTCTAAGAAGAATTAAGAAAAAAGGATTTACTGATTAGTAGTAAAGGTTAATACAATTCCTTTAAGACAATCCCTATTTGATGTGTTTTCTCCCCTCTACAAATCACTACTAAAGATGATCAGCACATAATTAATAGGAAGGTAAAGGTAAGCCTGCTTTTGTAAGAAGCATTTAAATATGCTTTGGCCAAAAACAAAAACAAAACAAAACAAAAAAGTTACTCCTCTTATCCTGCTCATCTGCCTGAACAGTTAACTTGAAGAATGAATATTCTTGTCGTGCATCATGATCCTCCATGCAACCCATCAGGCCAGAGGCCATGTATAGCCAATGTGTTTTAAAAAAAAAAAAAAAAAAAACGGGACGCCTGGGTGGCTCAGTTGGTTAAGCAGCTGCCTTCGGCTCAGGTCATGATCCCAGCATCCTGGGATCGAGTCCCACATCGGGCTCCTTGCTTGGCAGGGAGCCTGCTTCTCCCTCTGCCTCTGCCTGCCTCTCTGTCTGCCTGTGCGCGCTCTCTCTCTCTCTCTCTAACTAATAAATAAATAAAATCTATAAAAAAAAAAAAAGGAGACAAGAATGTACAGAATTACCGAAGAACTCCTTAACCAAAAATTCAATCTTAAACAAAATCTCTTGAAAAATGGGTCTTTAAATATTTAGCATGAAAAAAAAATAATCAAAACTCAAATAACAAACGTGCTTAAGAAGGTACACAAGTAAATTTACTGATTACATATACACATAGTATAGAAACGTTACTGCACTTTTGCGTTGGGGAGGGGAAAAAGGATATCTAAATTAACACACTGAGCCTCATCCAATGACTGTTCATTAAGCCACATGGGCAAGAAGTGATTACCGTAAAAATTTGTCAAGTGGTTCATGGCTATTAAAAAAATGACTGAATATATAAATATATAAATATATAATATATTATATATTTATATATTATATTATAATAGGGATTGTTATAATAGGGATTGTCTTAAAGGAATTGTATTAACCTTTACTACTGAATATATAAATATATAAATCCATACTCACATTATACAGGTAAGTTCTAAAACCAGACAGTTGGCTAATCATATCTGAAAGATGAGCACTTTTAAATCAAAATAATAAAGTATGTATCAAACATTAACACAGTATATTCAAAATTGTTTCTGTGCTTCCAGGAAGCAACTATTTCAGGCAATATGCCGAAAGCACACACTACCCTAGCACTCCCCTAGGCACACGCTGCCATGAAGCTCTCTGTAAGACCACAGGCATCTGCTGGAGAAGCAGCAAGACTTCTTCACCAGTTGCCATACAGAAGCATAAGAATGATACAGAAACTAAAGGTTGTCCTGCATAACAAATTTTAGGAATTGCCAGTATATAAGGGAAGTTTGTAATCCTGCCTGTATCGGGTATATGGATGTATGTGTGGGGGGGGGTCTCATTTGTTAGAACAAGAGGCATTTAGGGAACAAATAGTGAATCAGTTTTTGACTGTGGTAGGTAGAATCTCGGAAGTCAAGAGAAGAACATGAGGGTTTCAATACACAAGAAATGATTTATTTTTCACTTAAAAAAAAAACCCCAAAGATTTAAACTGCCGAAAGAAACTACTTACTATTATTTACGTGTTTTATATATTGTGACTGTGGTTAAGATTTCATATATAAGTTTACTATAGATTTGTTCATTCCCCTCCTTTCACATAAAAAGAGCCCGAACAAGACAAGGATGTATAGAAGCCTGGTGATCTCTCTGGGCCTTAGAGCTATTGCTCAGTGAAGCAGAACAATGTGCCAGATCTTCTGATACCCTTTTTCCATTGGACTTCCCAGCTAGTAGTCTGGTTCCATAAATTAGTTGCTCATCAGTCATTAGAAAAATCACTTGAAAAAATCGTATTTTCCTCCCTAATTACTGTCATCTGAGGAATTATGAAATGAACGCATACAGATCCTCAGTTGAAGAGGGGGTAATATTTGGGATAATCACCTTTTGAAACTCCTCTCTCCTGCCTCTCCCCTTCCTTTTAAGAATCACTACACTGGATTCCCTTCTCCACAACAGTGGCCAGTGATGAAACGGAATAGAAAAGGCTTCCAATCCCAAGTGTCCAACCGACATCTATATGGGAAAAGCTTGGGATGGTCTCGTAATCCTGATCGCATCTTCAAACAGGTCACACATGAGATTATGTGGTCACTTTAAGCCCTACGTAAATATGTTATAAGAGGTACCATGATGCTTTAGGTTAAGACTACAAATGCTCAATCTTCTCCCTACCACCCAGAATTCGGAGATTCATTTCGAGTTCAGTTCCTCTGACTTTGATATTATTTGTTCCAAAGACTAGCTTTGCTTTAAGAGAAAAAGCAAACAAGCACAAATCAAAACCAAACCAAACCTGAGTAAGACCTGCCAACCACCCTATAGCACAGAACAGAGAAAAAGCCTTCTTCACTTCACGCCTGTGACAGAGAAGTGTCTACAAGCTAATGTCTGTACCCATGAGCTATGCCAGAATTTGTTTAATGTTGGTTAATTATTAGAGGGATGTTATTTCATTAGCCATCTTAAAATCAGCAGGATACTCGTGTAGTAAGAACCATCCCTCTTCTTCCATTTCCATTCCCTAGGGCTGAGTGTTCTTTAGCACAAGTACACACTTCAGAGAGAAGCCTCATCATCATTTTTCAGTAAAATGTAAAGTCCTTTCATAAGGCTTCCAGAAACAGAACCGTGATTACAGCTCAGACATTAACTGTAAGCAACAATTTTTAAATACAACAAGCAATAAAATAGGTGGTTGCGGCTCTTTTCATCTCTAAATCAAGAAACAAAAACCTTTTCAAGTGATGAGTAAGTTGCACAGAACAAACACAGAAAATATGTACAGAAAATTTACAAAAATACTAAGTATTGTTACAGATGACTGGATTGGCATTTAACAGGCTGAAAGAAACCAGATCAATCTCAATCTTGCCAGGGTCAATTCGGGTGCTCAAACCAATAAAACAAATTTTTTTTCTTTATGTTTGTGTACTAGAAGTGCTAAAATATTAACCAAGTCTGCAAATGTCATGCACAATAAAACCATTTATAAATATTAAAACACTTATTTGTCTCAAAGTCTGCTTAACAAAAAATAGATAGCAGAAGTAATAAATCATTAGGACAATACTAATGAAAAATAAAATATAAAATACCAAACTTTCCTCCAAAAGAGCAGGAAGAGGAAGGGAAGAATGGATTCAGCAAAGATACTTTAATATACTTTGATCATTTTAATCCCAGAACTTAAAAGCAACACTCAAACAAAATCTACAATTTACTATTACAATTAAAATATCAGAGGTAAAATAGGTTCACATAATTTTCTTGCAGTAACTAAATTACTGTTTTCCTTCCAAACTATTGACTATTTTGTCACATGCAGATCACAGTAAGGTTTCAAACTAAAATATTAAAATAAAGCACTTACATATAATATCCAGTCAATAAAGAGATAATAAAATTAGAAATATGGCATAAAATTATGCCTCACAATCCAATCAAAACTGGATTTGTGCATGCATATTAGGTGTCCAAGATTTAAAACATCATAGGACAATCAACTCTGCTTTTTGTTTTGTAAAAACAAGTTGAACAGGACTCTGAGCTCCTGTACTGGAATAATCTGTACTAGAATAAGGAAAATTTGTATCTGAAAGCTTACTAGACACTAGTTCTATTACAAAGACATGTTCCGGTATTCGTGGGCAGTGTTTTGTAAAGTACTTTATTTCCATTAGCATTATAAATTTTTGTTCCTCAGCAAATCAGCAAGAGACTAATGGCACAAATCAATATCATACTCTTCGTAGCAACTAATATTAGGTCATTTATTACAGCAAAGGCCACGAGAAACTCAGCTAAAGGTATATCAGGTACTTCAATTTGAACACCATTTTTTTTCAACAGTGTGTCACAGGTTCAATGAGTTTTTCTTTTATAAAGCAGTCTTCATAGGCTTAAGAGACTTCAACTCCTTAAAGCACGCAGCAAGTGTACAAAGTCCCCAAAGGAAGTCAGCCGTGCCTCCTAGGGGTCTGGCCACCAACTACAACTGTAGAAGAAGTAACCACATTGAAAGGAGAGAGTCAGCCTTGTGAAAGAGAAAAAGAAGGGGGAATGAGAAAATAACCTCAACTACTTCAAATCCTTTCAGCTCCAGAAGATTTGCCACAGGGGCCAGTGGCATGAGAGAAAGACACAGGCAAGGAGTGCCCCACCTAACGGAATCCCCCAGTCTCTCACTGTTACACAAGGAAGAAGTTACTGAATTTCCTCTGGCTCTACTCCTGCTTTGTTGCACAGGCTGGAAACTGTCCCGGGGCTCTTGGTGATAACTGGAAACCAGGCTGCTGGCTATATTCGTATACAGAGGACTTCGGTGTGAAGTTCCTTATTCCTGTGAAGGTCCTAACCCACAGCATTACCTGATAACAGAGTTCTGTTTACTAAGAGGTAAAGTCTAAATAACCAATCGATCCAGTAATGCTTTCATTTTTAATTTGCCATTTTACTACTCTAACTCCCAAGACCTGTAAAAAGGATTTAAGGACAATTGCGAGAATAGTACATATCACCTCCAAGAACTCAAGTCACATGGAACTAAAGGATTTTCCTTTAAATAGTTGAGACTGAGTAAGAAGAAATTTTGTTATTCATCAGGTTAGTAGGCAAATATAGATAAGTACAACAGTTTAATGCTGTTAAATACACGATCAGTCTGGAGTGCTTACGCTTAAGCCCCATAGCTCTGATACTTTAGAAGAAAAAAGAGAAACAAATCCCTTAGGTCCCCACTTAACACCGCAAACAGATACAGCCAGATACAGAGCACTTTGCATAATATAGTCTGTCTTAAGACAAACCCTACTGCCTCTTAATATAAAAACTTCCACAGAACATCAAGTCCTTTTTCTGTAAATCACTTAGTCATAATTCAGTACTTTTCCTTTCTAATCACAATGCACAATCACCTCCAACTGGCTCTGTGAACACAAGGCAACAACCACAGGTATTTCTGAGGAAACCTCATCTTTTCGTTTCAGCAGATTCGCAAAGTAGGCGTTCATTACAAAAGGGCTATTTTAGAATTCTCAGTTTTTCGTAAGCAACCAAATGATTTTCCTTTTCCCCACATCTAATTAGAATATTTTTTCTGAAAAAGAAAGATACACCCGGAATGCAACAAAAGACCTGAGAAAGTAGTCAAGTAAGCAGAATGTAAGGCGTCAACAGAGACACCACAAAATGCTTACACTAAAGCTTAGGGATTTTTATTTTCCCCATCAGAGAGCTCTTATTGTTAGCCAATTTACTCTTACTTTATATTTAGTTCAAATAAGTTTGGCTGCCTGGCTTCCACACTCCCAAAACAGTGATAACAGTAAATTAGACACCAGGGGCAGAAGCTCCTGGGGGTGGGACAAAACAGCCCAACAAGCAAAAATTGTTAACAATTCCCAGACAGTAAAAAGGGGAAGAAGGAAGGTTATCTTTTAAAAATATGAAACGTGAGAGGCAATTCAGTCTGGGTGCTTTTATGTTCAGATAAACAAGTCTACTCTCTTCAATAAGCAAATGGTGGTAATTATACAGCACGGGCCAAAACAACAACTCTGGCTATTGAGAAGATGTTTAAAAAGCCAGAAACAGATGAACTATTTCAACAAAAAAGAGTTAACATTTTTTTAAAAATCCAAGCATTTAGTGACCTTTAAACCCTCAGTTATCTAGAAAATCATTCCTTAGAAGGCTGTTAGAGAGTTCCAAATAACTGAGGCATATATAAAAAAGAAAGAAGGAAGAAATGCTGTGTTGTTTAAGGCCTTTTGGGGGTAGAGGAGGGACTCACTTAAATCCTATTTAGCAAACACAGTTCCTAGCTTTTCCCCATCCTTTCCCCAGAAAACCCTGAAAATATCTGCTTACCACAGAATGCATTAATATTTAAATTTTTACTAGCTACAAGAAACCTTTCCACTACCTCTATAATATATAGTTCCATCTTACCTTCTTGTATATTGTTGGTCCATCCACATTTGTGCTCAGAATGACCACTACCTTATCATCATCAGAAAGTGACTTCAATTCCAGGTTAAAATAGGTACTACAGTGTGGCTTGTTGAAAGTCAAACCCAAAACATTTACTAGGAATGTCTTTCACTGAACAAAGAAATCCTATTCTGTTTCCAAAGGGGATAAAAAAGACGAGCCTAACCCTGGTAACCTTAGCACAAAAGAAAGCTAAAAAGGCAGGGCCTCGATAAGAACAAAGGATTGTTCTTTCTGATGACATCAATACGTATTAAACACGATGTGTTACACATCCTTCTATCAATATCTGAGATGATAAATTTGCAAATTAATACTACACTGGTCATAACTGCATAAAATTACAATAGCACCCTCTTTAGAAGAGATTTTGATTTATATAATGGTAGTAACTTTTATGTGTTTAATGTTTCTGAAATTAAAGGAGGAGATGAGCCACAGTGCGAAAGCAGAATACAACGTACGAGAAATAATTACGCTTGTGACCTCATGCCCTATAAGGTCACCCTGCATCACAGGCCAAAGGAAATCAGGAACCATCAGCATTTACCTCCGAGTAGTCACTGCCTGGAACGAAGGGCAAACGCGGGCGTATTTCATAAACTAGCAGGAGCTTGACCTCATAAAAAAGTCAATTATCAAAATGCTACATGTAGAATGTCACAAAAAGAAATATATAAAGGTGGGTTCTACACAATATCTTCCCTTCAAAGTAAATCTGAGACAACTTAAACATTTCATCTTCATCTGAATTATAACACATTTCACAAAATAACATTAACTCTTTCTTACTAAAAATAAGCAACAGAATTTCTAAAAAAGTATTTTGTAACATAAACATGATTATAAATACATGAGAAAGTGATAACTCAGAAAACATTTACAATATTTATATAAGTCACTATCACAAGAATGTACGAAATATTCAGAATTCCAGTCCTGTAGCCATTACAGTAAGAATCACAATGCCTTTATCCTCAAATTTTCGATCAGAAATCAGGCATCAAAGTTTACATACTGCTTGCATTTATAAGGGATAAAATGTTTCCTAACCTGTTCTGGGACAGAACTCCATTACCTGAAGCAAAATTCTCAAATCACTCAACAAGGACTTGGTTTTTATGAAAATTTGTGAACTGGCTTTTCAGTTAAGGCAGACTATTGCTCCTTCGTCCTCCCCAGTGATTTCTGGTCTATGGCCAGAATCTCCGAGCAATATAAATTCAAGTGAATTCCGAGGCAGGGACAATAAGGAGAACAAAAGTAGAGAAACCAGCACAGCAAAGGAAAGGGGTCAGTCAGCCAACACTCACTACACATATAATCCGCTGTGCTGCGTGCTGCCCAGGAAGTTTCTCTTTTACTGCTCTCCGAAGTCCTAAGAAAAGCAACTGGCTTCTGGCCCCTTGTTTTCCTTAGGTTCTCAGACAAACCTGCAAAAGGCTTTTATTACATAATGTACCTAAATACAATTCCAGAAGACCCCACTCACTATGACCATTGGACTTGAGTTGTCATCTTAGTTCCAGCTCAATTACTTACTGGCTGCGGAGTCAGAGATGGGTTACTTCCCATTTTAAACCTCGGGCTCCAGAGCTGTAAGATGAAGGGGCCATCAAAGCCCATCAGCCTAGTAGCACATTCTGCTCTTCAAGCAAAAGCATCTTCTGAGTCTCAGACAACCAACGAAGGGACTCTTAGGTCGTAACTTAGGAGCTGCCAATATTGCTTAGGTAATTACTGCACATTTTTAAATGCTTAGGCTGATTAAATTATAAGAAAATATCTGATGAATGGTGTATTTACCATAGTGCTTAATAATTTACCTACTTAAGTAAGAAGATTCTTATGCTAAAAATAGGTTTTAAGTTCCTAAAAGAACATTTTATGCTGTTAACTCGCTACGATAATCATCCCCACAAGCACTACTGACCATGGTAGAGGCGACCGCCCTACGAGCATGTTATGGCAGGTGTGGGCTGTCCACCAGCTGGCTCCATAACCTTTTGATCCCTTTGGACAGCAAATCTGTTCAACAGCCCTATGTGGTCATTTCTCATTTGTTGTATGCTTTCTTCTCCTTTCACACATTCAGAATCCTTACTCCTTCAGCTTGACATTCTTTTATTAAAACAGAAAGCTCCCAGTAAAGCAAACTCATTTTACACTCAGACAATGTAAAAGTTCCAGAATAGATTACTATATTATAGAAAGTCGTTAGTATAAGCTGTTTTAATTAGATGTAGACTGCATGTTTATTCTTTCACTAAAAATAACAGGATGATAAGATTAAAATTTTAAGTAAGCCAATATTCAGTTAATTTATAAGGAACTCCAGGATACTACAGGTAACTAAAAGGACTTTAATTTACATAAATGGAAAGGTTTAAATCTGACCTAAGAACAACCTAGTTTATGCTTAAACAATGATGAGAACCATTTTCTCACAATGAAGAGTAATTTTCTCACAGTTGCACGTTTCTGTTCCAAGTTATTGTTGTTGTTAAGTTTAATATGGCTACAAATGACATTGTGTGAAAGCAGGATTAGCTCAAATCTATTCAATCCTCTACCCTGAACACCATTTTAAGATCTAAGGATGCCAGAGGAAGCAAGACAGAATAAATGGTGGTGAGGGAAATAAGTTTTGTAATCTGACAGTCACTCAGTAACTGAGGAACCTTAAGAAAGTTCTTTAATCTCTCAGCCTCAACTAACTCACCTGGGGGAAAAAGTGGGGGCTGGGAGTGACACGAGTGTTACTTTACATGCTTACTGCAGTGGCTTAATGAAGTAACACAGACCAGGCACTTAGCAAAAGCCTAACAGAGAGACTGTTCAATTAATGGTAGGCATTGTCATTATTTTACTTACACTGTATCCTCTCAGGACCCTCTAATAGACCCCTCACCTAGCAACATATACATTTTCATCATTGCTTCAGGGAGTAATCTGAGACCATATTACATCTTTATCCTGTAGCTAACTCATTCTCTTCTTTCCACGAAAAAGAAAATAAAATGGCATTCACCACCATCACTAAAGATATCTTTCTTCCTGAACTGTCAAGAATACAACGCTGTACACATCTTTGGTGTTTTCCTTAGATCCTGATATGTAATCTGTAATCAAGCCTTAGAAATACTCATTTATTCCACTTATTCATTCCACTCTGTCTACATTTATGGGTCCCATATCCCTTTGGTAGTAGCTTCTCAGTCTACTTCAGTCCCCTCTCCCACTGTAGTCCATTCCAAACAAAGGTGTCCTGAAACAGTTCCTCATACTTCCATAGCAGTGTTGTCCTCTCAAAAGGATCTCTAATGATTCACTACTGTTTCACCTTCAACCTAGGTCTGTCCTTTAATTGGAGCATCTTGCTTCCTCCAGCATCCTTAGACCTTAAAACGGAGTTGGGGCTAGAGGAATGAGTAGATATTTGAGCTAGTCATCCTTTCACACAATGTCATCTCATAGTTTGTCCTTAAATTGGGGCATCTTTTATTCAATAAGGTTTACGAAGAGCTGATGAGCTAATTCTGTTTTTCAGAATATTCTGAAGCTGATAGCCACAAGTGACTGAACAAATAGGACTGTTAGGGTTCTTCAAATGCTCAAAAGCAAAGCTTTTTTCATCCTACTCTTACTCTTTTAAATATTTTTTTACATTGTAGAAAATATTAAAACCTACACATTTAAGTAAGAGCTTTAAGCCTAATATCTTTCACAGAGTCCATATGTTTAAAGACTCTGGTCTTTCAATTTCCTTTTATTAAAATGGAAAAATTCCTAGTAAGCAAATGAAAATCAGTATTATCTCAGTAAATTCTGTTACCGAAACAGATTAAAGAATTAGTGTTGTTAATGCGTGATGTTATGGTCATATGCAAAACACATATTTGCATTTTTATAGATTATGAATGTATTTAATATAAAATCTTTACCACAGCCTAGGCATTGTTCCATGTCCTTACCAAAGATTGCCTCATTCCAAACTCAGAATAACCCTATAGTCTCACTATCATCTTCATTTCATCTATGATAAGAGTGAGGCTGAGAAAGGTTAAATATCCAAGGTCAAATACCTAAAAACAACCACTAGAGTCACCACTGACAAACATGTGGTAGACTTACACCAGGTATAACAATTATAGTCCTTTTTGAATCTTGTTTTCATATCCTTCTTATACAATCATGTATTATCTGTCTTGACATGTACAGTGAGTATCTTATTAACTAAGAATTTGGTATTGGCCAAAATCATTTAAAATGAATCCATCTAAAACCCAGGCCAAATTTTCATAGTAAAAAATTGTTAAGTTTCATTGAGAATTTAACCTAAAAAGTAAAACTGATTTTATCTTATATCCAATATAACAGTTTAAAACTTTAATTCTGAATTCTTCTTTAGAAGAATAAAGAATCGGGGCACCTAGGTGGCTTAGTCAGTTAAGCATCTGCTTTCGGCTCAGGTCACGATCCCAGGGTCTTGGGATCGACCCCTCTATGGGGCTCCCTGCTCAGTTGGGAGCCTACTTCTCCCTCTGCCTCTGCTGTTCCCCCTGCTTGTTCTCTCTCTCTCTCTGTGAAATAAATAATCTTTTTTAAAAAAGGAAGAAGAAGAAAAAATCAATCAAATGATGAATTAGGGATGAAGCACATTTTTCTAAAAAGAAAAAACTACAATAGCATAATACAACTTTTCTTCAATGACCACTTGACCTAGCAGCAGGATCACAAAGGTTTGATTCTACAAAAAATATTCAACCACTTCCAACAATTCTTCCCAAGGCCTGTTTCTCAGTCCATTCAAATTATATTCTTTTGAAAGATTTGTCCAACAAAATCCTTGCTAATTTTCTTTTCCAACAGTACACTGGTCTAACTCTACCCAATTTTTACTTCTTAAGGATTCACAATTCTGACCACAACTTGGAAAGGCCTTGCCTTAAACTGCACGTGCACACCATCAGATTGGATCTACAAGCCAGCATCCGTGAACATAATCATGCAACAGAGACAGATGTTACTGTGAAACAGAGTAGGACTTTTTGACTGGAGATTAACTTCGTAAGAGGTCTGTCCATCAGAGAGTATTTAGATATATTCTTTTAAACCAAACTCCAAACCACAGGGATTCAGAAAATGAACACGTAGAATTCAAAGCTCCCTTATTTTCACTTCAAATGACTCACTTTTGTTGAGAGGCAGTAACAAGCATATCTGTGTGTTTCAGAACTTTTGTATGTTTAAGCATGTAAAGCTTTGTAGAGAACTCTTACGTGATATGACATGGTCCATGTACTGAGGTAAATAAGGGGCCCAGGCATCGATGGCTTCCTTCCGTCCCGCCTGCTCAATTCTTCGCAGTTCAGCTAGAAGCAGGGCCTGGGCAGCTTCTCTGACCTGAGAAGGAAACGGAGCCAAATGAAAAAAATAGGAACCAGATCAGTTGCTGAGGTGTTTAAAAACTAGAAAGTTCATCACAAAATAAAGCTAGGAAATATACAAGCCATATTTATTTACAAGAGAAAAACCACAAACCAAGTAATGAATTAAATACTGAAAAAACTGGATGTGAGCAAAATCAAAGACGTTTTAATGAATGATCTCAGTGAACAATATTTTAACACTAACAGAATCATATTTGTACATTTATGCAGCATTGGGTTTAAAACTTCATTTTCCAAAGCTTTTAAAACACTCCTGCACTAAGATTTCCATATAGTTGTTACTGTTAAAAGTCACTGTTAGAACTGTTAAACTTGTCTTTTAGCCTCAAGAAATTTGACCTTATCTAGTGAATATCTTTATACACTAAGTATCATTTGCACAAACATATATGTAAATCTGCATAATTCCTGTATACTTAAGACATGTTTAAACAATTTGTTTTCAACAAATAGGCAAAATACATTCCTATGTAATGGCATTAGTTCTATAGAAGGAAACAAGTTTTCAAAGTTACATCATTTCAGTTTGTCCTTCAATGCAGCACACATTTACCTTGCAGTTTTAGTTGAGTTTTATTTTGGCAAATTACCACAAGCATGGGGTCAAAGAAGCTCTTCAACTGTCAAGTGGTCTATCAATCAATTTATTTACTCTTTGTCACTGAAAAGGTAACTCAGCAATGTCTGATAAGAGCTTGAGTAAAAATTGTTTTTAATTATAACTGATTTTGAAGTGAATTCAGATACTATTCAATGCAAAACCATGAAATTTTAGTATGCTACAATTCTACTTAGAATTGAGGGAAGGGAAACCAGATGGGGGAAATATTTATATTTGATAAATTTAAAATCTTGAATGATACAAACTGCTATAGCTAGATAGGTCAAATGCCATAATAAAGGGAATCTCTATCCATAAAACATTTCCAAGTCCCTGGTGATATTATATTCAAGCGATGTCTAATACAGCGTAAGTCCATTAACACAAAATAATAGCTACCCATTTATTGAGCTCCTACCATGTGTCAGGCTCTGTACTGTTTTACTTGCATTATCTGATTTGATCCTGACAGCAATCCCATGAGGAATATATTATTATCCCCACTTTACAAATGAGCTTCAAATAGCTTAAGTAAATTGCCCAGGGTCACAAAGTTAATAATTGGCAGGACTGATATTTAAACCTGGGTCTCTTCGAATTTCAAAGACTTTCTTTTATTATAACGCATTATCTTCCATTGGACAAGGGCTATTCACTTAGAATTCGACTGATGCGATTATACCTCAGTGTGTGATTTTGAGGGAGTTGGGTGTATGTATGTGAGCATGCATGTATGTTTATCTATACAGAACAATCTCTATAGAAACCAACACTCAAAGAAACAGTCCTATAAAGTATATGAAACCTTTGGTCAAATATTCACTGGATTAAAAAGTAAACAAACACGCAAGTTGGAACATTACTATCCAGTACATAAACTGAAAAAAAATCATGAATCCATATTTTCTATGAAATAAAAAGGTGAAAAGAAATTAGATAAATATTAAGCATTTCGTTTCAAATTTACACTTTTCTACTGCTTTCATGTTTTTGTTTTCTATCCATACCACATCAATATTACCTCCAAGCATCGATCCTGCCATCTTCGAGCCAGCATCTCTAGAAGTGGGGGTCTAAATTTATCCAGTCCCAGCAGGTCTGGCAGCATCACACAATGCATAGCAGCCAACTGACTCCATCCTGTTAAAAATGTAACATTTTACAAATACTTTAGGCATTTTAGCATTCCCTAATTCAAAGACGTTTCTCTAAATAAACCAAAAATCAAAAAGGGCAAATGTGCTAAAATTATATTACAAATGATTATAATTTATTAGATATTTTATACAAATTATATCAAATGTAGTTTATCTCTAAATCTTGTAATTGGTACTTACAAGAAATCTCAAAGTCTTAAACAAAAATAAACTTCCACATAAAGTACATACTAATTCTACAAGGAAAACATATTTCTAAACAGCCCCTCTAAAATAAAACACATTCAGAATTGAGAAAACATAGAAATAAACATGTACTAGAGTTATAGACTTGAAACTACTTTCAGTTAAAAGGGCATTCACACAGATATCCAAAGATAAGTTCATGTCTGCTAAGGCCTGGCCATCTGTATATGACCACCTTTGTCAGTCAACAGAGATGTCTTCCCTTGTCTATCACAGGGCCTTTAATTAATACTTATTGATCTCTTTTCCTACTAAATGAATCAGATATTTAATCATAATCATAACTGAGGAAGTAACATAACATCAATTTTGAGAGGAAAAATGAATTCAGATATTTCATAAAATAAAAACCAGATAATCCAAAATTGACAACATCTTAAGTATCACTAACTTTAATCTATGGCAATAAAAGGGTTTTTTTCTAAAATTCTAATCCATAATATGGAACTTGACTGTATAAAGAAAACAAACACTGGAAGCCACTGTAATATCTAAAAGTAACAGTATCCAGACATGCTCAAATAAGCATTTCAACCAAAGGGGTCTGAAAAATATATATACAATAAATGCCTCAGTCTTCCCAAATCATGTATGAAGCCACTATTAATCTACAATAATTACCATTATCCACAGAGGATAACACTTAAAGACAAATAATAAAAAACGAATGCAAAAAAGCAATTACTACCATATATAAGTGATCACAGAATTTTAACAAATCAATGTTTTGAAATAATCTAAAACAAAAAGAACCCTATCATAAAATTCAAAATAATTACTAGGATTGCTTAAGAGAGAGAGAGAGAGAGAGAAAAGAGAGAGAACAGATAAGCCACCTAAAGATTTATCCTTTCAGTAAGAAAATTCTCATCAACTGAGAATATATAATTAAATGATTAAGATGATGAGCACACACATTTTAGATTCCAATTTATTTTCAATAGAGGGTATATATATACATATATATACACACACTTATACACACACACATATATGTAAATATAAATTACATGTCTCATAAACGCGTGAAGTGTTATTTATGAGCTGAATTTTAATAGGACAGTGATTCTCACCATGGTCCAAAGTCAAGAGCTTTTTTTTTTTGAACTAACAAATTACTCTTTCACAATAGCTTAACAAATTTGACCTGAATTATTTTTACTAAAATCCAGTCTTAGCACACTAACCTTAGCACATGTCTATGATAGGGAAGCCAAACAAAAAATGAGTTATACTTTTGTGCTCCCATGTTTTCTTTCCAAATGAGTGGTACTTCAAACATGGGCTCTGTACTTTACAGATACTACACCATTCTTTCCATCTGAATGGATTGTTAATACTGCTTTCTAGTGAAGAGTCAGAAGCAATCTGGATTACATTTGAGATTTTGTAAAATTTCCTTTTATGTTATACATCTGGTGAAGACAGAGCTCATAATAAAGACAGTGGATATAACTCGGAGCTCACAAGTTCCATTAGGCTTCCAGGCAGTATAAATAATCGTATGGTGGCTCTTGGGGAAAAAAGGTTTGTGGATTCCATTTACATTTTCAGAGTTCCAAAAACACTTTCAACTAGCGTTAACTCCATAGGGATAATATCATAGCCTAACTACATCTTAAAAACTGAAATTATGGATTTTTTCCTCATCTAGAAATAGAAATAGTAAGGAGGATAAACAGGTGCATTCCTCTCAGTTTATAGTCATGAGTGCTAATCCACATTCTGAAGACTTCTCTAATGATAATGTAAACAGACCCCTCACATCTCCCTCTAACCTCAGAGTAATGAAACATGCAAAACAGATTCATTAGTTCTAACACCAGAGATCACATGGCAAACCTCATTATGAAAACAGTCCACTTTTCAATACGTACTTCACATCAAAGATTAGCATCTCTGCACTTCTTTAATGGCATTCGAGGTTACGAGAAACACAGTGTATACCTGCCAGGGGCAGCATTACATTTTCCTAGCTGGCCCTCATCATTGACATTAGCAAATCAAGTTAAAAAATGGAAAATTTAGGACCTCATATATAACAGAGCAGATAAATGTGTAAACTGGATAAAAAGGACATGTCATATCAGAATAAAGCACAGACTGAGAGGGAGTTGTTAGGAAGTTGAGAGAGAATACCTTCATTTACTAAGAAACAGGTATGTAAAGCAGGAGTAGAAGTAGTATCAGAGCCAGAGTGGTCAGCATCAGACCGAGCGGAAATGACAGGAGCAGGAACTTGCAGAGAAAACAGAAGAAATAAAGAGGAGAGAATTGAGGTACAGCGGCTTCTGAAAAAAAGCTCAGTATTAGTGAAGAATGAAAACCAAAGTTGGCAAAATATAGTAAATGGAGAACTGAAAAATGATGTTTTCATCAGAAGGGCATGATCGTTGAGGATTACGGCAGGGAAATGATATACTGTACTGAACAGCAATCACAGTGTAGTTCAAATTCCTCTTAAAGCCAAAATCTACTTAATATTCTAATTTATTGATGTACCAATTGATACAAAAACAAGTTCTAAAACAAGTAAGGCTATAAGCAAAAAATGACAGACATATTAAGAATTAGCAATGTATCACATACTGAAATTACATACTGAATTAAAATGTATCACATACTGAAAACTTTAAGTTGGTCATCATACTGCCAATTACATTTTTCTGGTGATTTATTTCCTAACCTTATATGTAAATTATTTTTTAATATCTCAAATCAACATCCACTGAAATCATTTTAATTTTCCATACTCCTTTGATAAAAATACAATTTAAAATCTGCCAACTTATAAAGAATACATATACTAAACAACTTTTGTAAGAATCCTAACTAACATAGCTTCATTTTTAGTTTAAAAAATATTTTTATGATACCCATGTTTGTTTTATAAAAGTAATTACTATGAATGTTCTAATCCTCATAAAATACATGCAGCAACCCCATCCCATCCCCCAAAAAGTTATGTTACCAGGAAAATGTTTCAGCTTCAATTATCATATGAAAAGGCAAAAAGACCGTATGGCACACACATTCTACAACTGGAGGTCAATGGTAAGATTTAGAGGTCACCATTTGACACTTCCTTCCTATGGAGAAATTACCATATGTCATGCACAAGTATCTTCAAATTAATCCCTCTCCTTTCTTCTGTCACTGAACAGCAATAGGTTTGGGCTCCTGAACAGATTAAGCATTGTCTCCTGAATGATATGTTTGTTTTTCATGCAGTGAAGTTCCTTTGTAACTACAGGACAGCTGCATGAAAACAACTTTTCATAATTTCCACACGAATGCATCATAATGTCAATCAGGCACGTGTGAGGTAGTAACCAGTAGAACTGAAAGTACATGAACAGTAAAAAAAAAAAAAAAAAAAAAAAATCCAATTCTATATACCCTAAGAAGCACATTCTGTACATATGAAAGTCTCATCTGGGAAATTATCATTGTTTTTATTATCACAGACCTGTTTTTGTTCCTTATGAAATTATAATAATTTTATGTTATGTTTATGAAAGAAACAGCTTTTAACTGCACATTTCCTAAGATATAAGAATTCTACTGTAATCTTGCGAAGAAATCTCAAATATTTTTATGTTCCATTGAATAAATTTTTCATTTTATAAATCATTTCTAATTACAAATTCAGTTATTATGGCCTATCAAATATTCACTTCCTCATGCAAAAAAGTTGCCAAGCCTGGATGGCAAAGAGTAAATTTTCAGGTTTTAACTTTCATGCCACCAAAATTGTTCACAAAGTTCCTCTGGTGGCTTCCAACAACTGGGACTTTTCCATAATTTCACTTAAAAAAAAATTATTATTATCGTCCCTGAAAAGGCTGTGGTATCAGATTTTACTCTTAAGTGAGAGGACAGTAGCGTGAGAGGTGAGAAAATTCAATACAAATGAATAAAAGTTCAGTACTGAGTGATCATTACCCTAGTCTTCTCAAGTAAGGGATGGGCTTAAACTCCATCTTCTATAAGTCACAAACATAAAGGAAACTAGAAATGCTACTGAGAAAACTACTAAAATAAGTATAATAGCTCTTAACAGAATAATGTTAAATATATGAAAGTTTATTTTTTTTTAAAGATTTTGTTTATTTATTTGACAGAGATCACAAGTAGGCAGAGAGGCAGGCCGAGAGAGAGAGAGAGAGAGAGAGAGAGAGGAGGAAGCAGGCTCCCCGCTGAGCAGAGAGCCCAACGCAGGGCTCCATCCCAGGACCCTAAGATCACGACCCGAGCCAAAGAGAGGCCCCAACCCACTGAGCCACCCAGGGGCCCCTGTAAGTTTATTTTTAATGAGGTAAATAAATAGACTCTTTTTTGGAGTACTGTTTAAATGACAGTATATAAGGAAAAAGACATTTACATTTTCCTTTAATAAATTCTGTGAGCACACACACAAAAAAATCAAGAACACTATTAGAGAGATCAAGGAATCAGATTTACTATGCTTTAAAAATCTTGGCATGACCGCCAAAAAATACTTCATTCAGACTACCTCACAGCTGAGACTGCAGAATCTAGAACTACTTTTATAACTAATTGAGAAATTCAAATTAACTCTGCTTGAGCTTTTAAAACTGTCCACATATAAAGAAGTCAGCAAAAGAAATCTAAAGAGTACCTCTCCCAAAACAAAAGGCTCAAGGCTTAATGACAATAATAAATCTGAAAGAAGTCATATGTAGCACTGAATATTGACAATTCATAGCATGAAGCATAAGCAGCATTTGGTTTCTTAAAAAAGCTGCGATGTCAATTATCAATTGACTTCTCTTACTAAGGGTTAGTCAAGCCTAAGGGCAAAAGTCTCAGCATAGCTTCAAGCGATGACAGAGGTGGCACAAGTTCTATTATTTTACCTAGAAAAGTTCTTTAAATTTTGCAGCTAAGAGCCTCTTCAACTACTTACTATCACATGCAAAGACAGGCGAAGATAAATGAACTGTGTGACAACATACACACACGCCCCCACACTCTTTCCGTTAAATAGCATCCACATAGAACTCGATGTTACAACATCCCTGCTTTTTCAGTTTCTGAATAGGTCTATTTCAGTCTTCATTTGAAATATGACTCTGAACTCCATTGTTCCCTACTGCCATTGTGACATGCTAAATATATAAAAGACAGAAAGTGAACATATTTTAGGTAGCAAGTTATTGGTCTACACCTCATTAACCTCCTGGTATATGAAAACAAATAGCCCTTTCAGTACATTTTTCAGGAGAGAATAAAGAAAATCTAGAAAGTTTTCTGTAAAACCAAATACAATGGGTAAAGAAGTTTTTCAAAGTTTAACACAAATAAAATTATTTAATAATGAATCACTTTATCTAAAGTGTTACAGGATAATCACAAAGCTTCGAGAGAAGAGGATAGAGAAGGCATTCCACACTAGGTCTGCCATTCGATGTAGAGATCTTAGAGCAACATCTGCCCTTTATGTCTATGGGAGATGAGCATTCTCATCATCTTTTAAGTCAACATGAAGCACTTGGATAAATCATTAATCAAACATTCTAAGGAAAAAAGGATATTCTTAAAATGCTATGACAGAAGAGCATAAAAAGTCTAACGACAATAGGGAAGTACAAGGTTCCAGAGAGTCAAAAGGATAAGGACCTACCATAAAGCAGAATGAATTAACAGCCCAAGATAGTGTTCTGACAGGCATACAACAAGGCAAAATACAAAGGTGCTAATAATGTTTGAAAAATACAGTAACTCTATTTAGCCTCCAGATCACCAATGGATTATACCAGAATTGGAATAAGTTCAGATGTAATGGCAATTTTACCTTGGTCTTTAACCCCAGCCAGAGTCCAAAAAATAAAAATTAAAAAACTTTTAAAAATCCTGTTTCTGTAAAAGGCCTCCTTCTTTACTAACATCTAAAAAAAAAAAAAAATAAACGAACTAAGACCAGGCACCATGGGGGAACAGTTTATTACAGTGAAAGATAAAATGGTAATATGAACACTAACTCGAATTAGACATATGGAGGCTATTCAAATTTTCTATTTCATTTAATTAACAATAAGCGCCTACTAAGTGCCAGATGTTGGGTGAAGCATATAAAAAGTCATAAAGATTAGACAAAGATGCTACTTGCAGTTACTCAGAGTCTGGCAGGAAAAGCAAATAACTAATGAAAATGTTATCACCAACTGCAATGTCCTCTGGATCTCCTCCACTAGAAATAAGCTCCTTGAAGGCAGAAATTTTGTTTTGTCAGCCTTAAAGACCCAGCCCCTAGTTACTGACATATTGACACTAGAAGCATAAAGAGAAGGTATCTATAAATTCATTCAACCAAATATTTACTGAGTGCCTTCTATGCTTCAGCTACTGTTCCAAGAACTTGTGCTAAATCAGTGAATAAAAAAGAAGAAATGCCTGCCCTTTGAGCTTCCAAAGACCAAAGTCATAAACCAATTTTTTAAAATAAAAGGCATATATAAGTTCAAACACAAAATTTTAACGAGTCTTGAGGTCCATCCATTGACCTGATATATGTACTCCATACTTCCTGCTATAGAACCTGGAAAAGGATGGTGAAAAACTATTGATTAATTTGTATAAATGATGCCTGAAATAATTTAACAATGACTACCTCCTACTTCTAAGTTTAGATGACCTAAATTAAACCCATTTCTGAAAAATAAAACAGCAGATACTGTAACATAATCTTACATATTTAAATTGCTTAAATTTGCTTCCATACCTGCCACTGAGTAAAGATGCAACTACTGACGTAGACAGAGGGTCACAATCAAGATAGGCACTAGAGACACACTCCAAAGACTTAGGCCATAACATTATTTAACTGACCAAGATAAGTACAGTATGTCAGGATGTAGATAAGCCTACAGCTATGGGCCACTTAGGGCTGTACAACTATGAACAAAAATTTAGTCTGATCCCTTTCTCAAGTGAGATGTTTTATAAAGTACACAATCGAGTGTCTAATAAATAAAAACTGACTCTATCAAAAAGTACTGACATGACTGTCAGTAAATGTTAATGATTGGCAAAGAGTGAATGAACAAGCCCACTGTTAGACAAAACAAAGCTCTTGTGAAGAAATTATTTTCCAATGAAGTACCCTGATAATGTCTAGGAGAAATTACGTTAGCTGAACTATCTATAGCATCTTTATTCTTAGACCCAAATGTCTGCAAAAGGTCCAATCCCCAGCTAAAGTCTTTACTCCATATAGATTATTTTGCAGCTGAACAAGTATTAGCCAACATGTAAGTGACAGTTTATCGAAAAAGGAGCATATTCATGTTTGCAATCCAGCTTGAGAAATGGATTGTGAGTCAATGTGCACTGCAGTGGGAGTCAGGAAAAGAAAACATAAGAAAAGAGGAAAATGTCTGAAAGCAAACTGAGCTAAGTTAGAGCAGAAAGACAAAAATATAATACCCCCACTGCTCTACTGTAGTTAGAAAACTCAGAGCTTTGTCCGTTCTCTCACCGTTTTCTACCCTAACTAGTTGTTTATGTCCATTGAGTTATCTACTAGATAGATGTATATAAACTACTCAAGAGAGTATAATTTTTCTAATGACTCAAATAGAGTTGGAGGGAAAAAAGGCTTAATAAATACTTATTAAAGAGATAATCACTCCATATTTTCAATATTCAAATAGAAAGTGGGTTTCATGATGCCATCCTAAAGTATTTTATGATGTAACTCTCACTACAGATTGCTAACCCTTATTCACTTTAAAAAATAAGCATCTGTATTGTTTCAAATGGAAATTCCTAACTCTACTGCCTTAAATAAATGCTTTGGAAAAAGCCTCAATTCTTAATGCTCCCCTCCCCCTCTTCACTGCTCTCAAAACGTGATGCTTTATGAGAGGAGCAACATTAAAGTATTCAAATCAAAGTAACGTCCTCAGACCTGACCAGGTGAGTAAGTTCAATGCTGTAACAGTGATGGAGTACACAATACATCACAACAATGTCACAAATTAAACTGGACAGCTTGTATCTGCTAGGATTACAGAGGGAGAAAAATGTAATCCAAGAAGAAACATCAACTACAAAGAATGATAATAAAGATGGTAATGATGAAGACAACAAATACCATCTCTAACAGGAACTGATTTTTTTTTTTGAAGATTTTATTTATTTATTTGACAGAGACAGCGAGAGAGGAAACACAAGCAGTGGGGGAGCTAGAGAGGCAGAAGCAGGGTCCCCTCTGAGGAGGGAGCCCGACATGGGCTCAATCCTAGGCCTCTGGGACCATGACCGGAGCCGAAGGCAGATGCCTAACGACTGAGCCACCCAGGCGCCCTTAACAGGAACTGATAGTCCATGAAGCTCTGAACTAACTAAATGGAGGAGATTATGCCCTGTCACTGATTTGTACTGTATAAGTCGGAAGATACTTTCAATGGATTTAGGACATAAATACATGTTATTGTAGAAGAAGCACAGACTTAGAGTTAAAAGGTGCTGCTGTATCCTAATCATACCACTATAACTAACCATATTTTAAACAAGTCTCTTACCTTTGTGAGCCGATTTCCATTTCTCTCTGAAGTAATGGCTCTAAAAACATTGAAACTCTATACAACATAAAGGATTTTTACTTTATGAAGTAATAGTATATTTAGAACATTTTAAAAGTAAACGGAGAGGAACTGCCACTTCTGGCCAAGATGAAATAACATGAAACAGATTTATAATCCCATCTAAAACAACTCCCCCCAACCAAACACATAAAGCAATGGTTTCAAGTCACTGGACATCAAGTGATGATGAACTGAGAGTCAGGAGTTGGGAGACAAACAGCACTATGATTGCCCCAGCTTATTGCTTTGTGGGAGTTTCTTGACCAAGATATGGGAACAGGTTTGAGGAAGAGCCCCACAGTTTCCCTGAGTTGAAGAGACAGAGCTGAGAGTCTCAGGAAGCCAGAGCAGCTAGAATCCATTGGACAGAAAGAAGAGAACTTCAAAGATCAAGTTCTTCAGACATGCCCCTGGAATATTCACAGCCCTGATCAGTTCATGTACGTGAAGAAACTATAATGCCAAAGACCATGTTGCTTCCATCAGCCAGACTGGAAAATTAAAAATTCATGGGGTACTAGATAGAATACTCAGGAAGCTCTTGCCTCAGTAATGGGAAATTAGCCTTAGAGCATGACTCCAAGCCCACCAAACAAATCAAAAACAAGACCAGAAAAAGATCAAACTGTTTCCAAGCAACTTAACTGCACCCAGAATATAAGTTATAAGAGAAAAATAAAAAGATTTATAACAATATAAAAATCTTCAGTACCTAACTAGGTAAAATCCAAGTATCTGCCATTTAACAATGATTACCAAGCATGCAAGGAAGCAGGAGAGCACAGTCCATAATGGGGGGATCCATTAAAAATGAACCCCAAACTGACAGAGATGCCAAAATTATCAAGTAAGGGTATTAAACCAGTCATTATAACTATAGCTAATATACTAAAAAAAGTTACATAGAAACAATGAGGATATAAAAAAGATACAAATCAAAATTATGGACATGCAAATCATAATGTCTGAGATGAAAAATACACTGGTTCATCTTAATACTGGGCTGGATATTGCCAAGAATAAATGAATGAACTTAAAGACATTGCAACAGAAACTAAATAATGAAAACACAGGGGAAAAAATCCAAATATAAGCATCAGTGATCTATGAAACAATTTCAAGTGACCTAATGTACATATAATTTGAGTCCACTAAAGAGAGAAGAGAGGAGAGAATAGAAAGAATATTTGGAGAAATAATGGTTGAAAATGTTTTAAATTAATGAAAACTATAAAAAATAATAAGCTCAATAAACTCAACCTCAAGAAACATAAAGAAAATTACACCAAGGTACTTCATAAGCAAATGGCTCAAAACCAATAACAAAGAGAAAATCTTTAAAACGTTTAGCAAGAGTAATGAAGTAAAAAAAATGTTTTTTAATGTTATATAGGAAAATACAGATGACATCAGATTTCTTGTTAAAAAAAAAGCAAATGATGGGGCGCCTGGGTGGCTCAGTCAGTTGAGCATCTGACTCTTGATTTCAGCTCAGGTTGTGATCTTGGGGTCCTGGGATCAAGCCCTGCTTCAGGCTCCACACTGAGCATGGAGTCTGCTTATCCCTCTCCCTCCTCACACTCACACATGGTTGCACATTCACACTTTATCTCTCTCTCATGAATAAATAAATCTTTAAAAAAAATAAAACAAAGCAAGTAAGAAGATAATAGAGTATCCTCTGTTTAGTACTGAGAGATACAAATGGTCCACCCAGAATTCTATACCAGACAAAATATATCTTTCAAAATCAAAAGCAAATAAAGATGTTTTCATATGTGAAGCTGAAAGAACAGCAGACCTTCACTGTAAGAAATGTTTACTTCAGGCAGAAAAAAAAAAATTGCACCACACAAAAATCTGGATCTACACAAAGGAATGAAAAACACCAAAAATGGTAATTACATAGTTAAATGTATTCTTTTTCTTATTTAAATCTCTTTAAAATAACTAGGGACGCCTGGGTGGCTCAGTTGGTTAAGCGGCTGCCTTCGGCTCAGGTCATGATCCCAGCGTCCTGGGATCGAGTCCCACATCGGGCTCCTTGCTCGGCAGGGAGCCTGCTTCTCCCTCTGCCTCTGCCTGCCTCTCTGTCTGCCTGTGCTCTCTCTCTCTCTCTAATAAGTAAATAAAATCTTAAAAAAAATTTTTTTTAAATAAAATAAAATAAAATACAATTAACTATTAAATAATACTGATTTGAAGAGTTTATAAAATACATAAATGTAAAATACAAAACAGAGAGAATAAAGTTCAGGAAGTAAAAAATGCAAGTATAACACTTTAGTTTTAATATTAAATGTTAATGGTATAATATCACTTGAAGATACTCTATAAATTAAAGATCTCTGCAGACTAGAAACTCTAAAATAACCATTAAAATAACAAAATAAACAATTAGCTTATAAGTCAGTAGAAGAGGTAAAGTGAAATCATAAAAGAAAACAGCAGAAAAAGGAAAAGAAGGAACAAAAAACAAATGAGACAGGAGAAAAAATAGCAGAATGACAGATTCAAACTAACTATATCAACAACCACATTAAATGTAAATGGCTTAAACACTACAGTAAAAAGTAGGCCATACTGCCTATAAGAAACACAATTTAAATGTAAAGACCCCAAATGGGTGAAAAGTAGAAGGACAAGAAAATACATACCATGCTAATAACAGTAACCAAAAATGCTGAAATGGCTATATTATTATAAACAAAGTAGATTTTTAAAGCAAAAGATACTATCAAAGATAAAGAAGTCATTTCATAATGACAAAAGTTAAAAAAAAAATCAGTAAGAAAAGGTTTATGTACCTAATAAGAGAGTTTTATAATACATGAAGCAAAAACTAATAGGAATGCAAGGAGGAATAATGAAAGCCACAACCACTGCCAGACTAGTCAAGAGAAAAGAAAAAAACCATAAACTATATGCAATAAAAATAAGAGAGGGGGTACCATTTCAATTCCTACAGATATGATATTAAAAGAAAAATGAGAATATTAAGCTTTTCTCCCCAATAACTTTGACACAAAATAGCAAAGTTCACCCAAGATGTAATAATAATAATAATAATAATAATAATAATAAAACATCTAAATAACCCTGTATCTATTAAAGCATTTAAATCTGTAGTTAACACCTTTCCTATAAAGAAAACTCCAGTCCCACATACTTTCAATAGTGAATTTAGATAAAACAAATAAGGAGTAATATCAATCTTAAACAAACCCTCCCAGAAAATACAAAAAAAAAAGGGGGGGGTGGGGAGGATAATATCCTAATTCCTATGAGACCAGCATTATCCTGTTACCAAAACTGAACAAAGAACATTATCAGAAATGAAAACTGTAGACCAAAATCTCTCATAAACATAACATAAACTCTTAAGAAATTTTAGCAAATTATACCAACAATCTATAAGAAGAAGAATTCATCATGACCAAGTGTTGTCTAACATAAGATCTCAAGTTTTGTTTTTTTTTAAGATTTTATTTATTTACTTGAGAGAGAGATGATGAGAGAGAGAGAGCGCGCGCACACACGAGAAGGGGCAGGGTCAGAAGGAGAAGCAGACTCCCTGCTGAACAGAGTCTGATGCGGGACTTGATCCTAGGACTCCAGGATCATGACCTGAGTTGAAGGCAGTCTCTTAACCAACTGAGCCACCCAGTCACCCTCAAGATTGTTTTAAAGTTCAAAAGTTCATGTACTTTGTCTTAAGAAAATAGAGAAAAATAATTTGCTAATTTCAACAGCTGCAAAAAAATCATCTAACGAAATCTAACCCCCAATCAAAATTTAAAATCTCAGCAAACTAGTAATAGAGGGTACCTGACTTAACATCCCGCTCATTTAAGAAAAACCTGCAGCTAATAGCATACTTAATAAAGACTGGATGCTTTATCCCATGGATTGGAAATGAGGCAAGGATGACTGCTCTAACTTCTCAATTCAGCATCATTCTCTAATCCCTTACCTGCGCAATAAGGTTAAGAAAAAAAAATTCAAACTGACTGAAAGAAGCAAAACTATCTTTATTCACAGATAACATTATTTTGGGCATGTACTCTGAAGGGAAGGAGGGCTAAAAATTGGTAAGTTACCATCTATCTTAGGAAGTTAAAAATAAACTGCATATTAAACTACAAAAAAACAGGAGAAGAGCAGATTTCAGTGAGATAGGAAAAAATATGCACTTAGAAAGGAAAAACAAATGCACAGAGGATTCATTAAAATGACTAATAAGGGGCGCCTGGGTGGCTCAGTGGGTTAAAGCCTCTGCCTTCGGCTCAGGTCATGATCTCAGGGTCCTGGGATCGAGCCCCATATTGGGCTCTCTGCTCGGCGGGGAACCTGCTTCCCCCTCTCTCTCTGCCTACCTCTCTGCCTACTTGTGATCTCTGTCTGTCAAATAAATAAATAAAATCTAAAAAAAAAAAAAAAATGACTAATAAGATTGAGGATACAAATAAGAAAATTTGAAGATACTAATAAGAAGATACAAATGATTAACAACATCAGGAACAAAAATGATTGTATCATCACAGATATTAAAGAAATTTAAAAGATAGTATATTTTCAAATGACAACAAATTTAAAAGAACTAGAAAAATCGCTAAATATGTACTACTTAATGAAACTGACATAAGAAGAAACAGAAAATCTGAAGTGTCACATGACAATGAAAACCTAGAATTTTAAAACTTCCCACAAAGAAAACTCTAGATCTAAATCCAGCAAATTCTACTGCACATACATGGAAGAAAGAATGTCAATCTTACACAAATTCTACCTGAAAACAGAAAAAAAGAAAAGATTCCTTAATCCATTTTTTGAAACCTGCATAATGTAGCATTTCATGAGAGCATTAGAAGAAAGGAAATTGGGGCATTTGGCTGGTTCAGTTGGTTAAGTGTGTAATTCTTGATCTCAGCTTAGGTCTTGATCTCAGTGTTGTGAGTTCAAGCCCTATGTTGGGTTCCATTCTAGGTGTGGAGCCTACTTATAAAAAAAAATAAAAAGGAATAGGAAGAGGAAGAAGAAAAAAATTTTTCCTAAATAAAAAATATTAAGCCCAATTCAACAATATATAAGATAATACATCAAAACAGAATAAAAGGGAAAATTATATAATCATCTCAATAGATACAGAAAAAGCATGATAAAACCCAAAATACACTGATGATAAACACTTAGCAAAGGAATAATGGAAAGTTAATTTCTTACAAATTACCTGTAAAAAGCATACTAGAGATATAATAATTATGAAAGCTTAAAGGGAAAACATTGGGAATAGAAAAAGTATCCCATATGACTGTCCATATAGTCAAAGTAATCCACAAATAAAGTATTACAAATAATGGGTGAAGAGCATGCCTGCTTGATACAAGGTCAACATATAAAAATCATCTGCATTTCTGTGCCAGAGGCACAGAAAACAAAATATTCAATACCAGTTATAAGAATATTTTAAAAATCCTTACCTAGGAAAAAATCTAAATAAAAAGTATACAAGATCTCTACACAGAATACTATAAAAGAGTTACAATAGCTAAATGAGACCTAAATAAATACAGGAATATACTGAACTGAATACACTGAATATACTGGATGAATGAACCCACCAAGATATTAATTCTCCTCAAACTCATCTACAAATCCAATAAAATTGCAGCTGAAATCACAATAGGTCTTTATAACAAATGAGAAACTAGCTCTAAACTGACAATTGAGATATTCAAAGAAACAAGAATAGCCATGACATTCTTCAAGAATAAGAAGGGAAGATTCTATCTGTTGAATACCAAGTCCTACTATAAAGCTACAGTAATTAAGGCACAAGAATACACAAGCAAGTCAATGGGCTCAAACAGCCCCAGAAACAGATCATATAGAAGAACATTTTATTTATGACAAGGATGGCATTGCAAAGCAATGGGAAACAAATCAGGACCCCTGCTTCCCATTATACCCAAAATTGAATTGTAGGCACACTGTAGATCTAAATAAAAAGAGTAAAACAATAAAGCTTCTAATACAGAAGAATATCTTCATGATATCAGGGTAGGGGTATCAAGGTAACTTCTTAAATAGGACACAAAAATATTAATCGTAAGTGAAAAAATTGATAGATTCCACTGAAATTGAGAGATGCTGAATTTCAAAGATAGTAGCGAAAGGCAAGTAAATATTTGCAATACATTAAAAAAAGGGCTCATATCAAGGACAGTCACAGATCAACCCTTACAAGTCATTTAAAAAATAAAAAAACCTAGTAGACACATATGAGTTGAACAGGCACTTCACAAAAGAACATATATAGAAATGAGCAATAAACATACCTAAAAAGTATTCAACCTTGATGGGAATTGGGGGATGTAAATTAAACACTTGAGAGACTACTGCACATATACCAAATGGCTCAAGTGAAATAGATGGAAAATATTCAGGGTTAGCTACACTCACTCCTGAGCATTAGCTCACCAATGGTGTATGAGACTTCTTGTTGCTCCATATCCTAGCCAACCCAGTATTTTCCATCTTTTTCACTTTAGCCATTTTGACGGATGTATATTAGTCACTCAGTTAGTAAAACATATAACCTGTTAAAGCTAAAGATAAACATATGCATAAATTCCACTTTCAGTTATATACACAATAGAAATATTGATAAGGTACATTAAGATTCAAATGCAAGAACGTTTGCAGATTTATGACATTAAGAGTCTCTTTGTTTTTAAATTTTTTTTTAATTTAAGCTTTTTTATTTAAACATATAATGAAAAACAATGAAAATAATTCAAATGTCTATTGACAGGAAAATGGATGAAGAAACTGTGGTCCACTCATTCTGCAGACTACTACAGAACAATAAAAATGAACAATGAAATGAGGACATCTCAAATGCAGTATCATTGAAAAATCTCATAAAAGAAACCAAAGACAAAAGAATACATACTCAATGACTAACGGAATTCATATAAACTCAAAGAACAGCAAAACTAAACTACATTGTTTAGGGCTTTAAACTTAGGTGGTATGACTCTAAAGAAAGGAAGTGACTTCCCAGAAGTCAAGACAGTAGTTATTTTTTTTTTTTTAAGATTTTATTTATTTATGTGAGAGACAGAGACCACAAGTAGGCAGAGAGGCAGGCAGAGAGGCGGGGGGAGCAGGCTCCCCGCTAAGCAGAGAGCCCGATGTGGGACTCGATCCCAGGACCCCGAGATCACGACCCGAGCCGAAGGCAGTGGCTTAACCCACTGAGCCACCCAGGTGCCCCGACAGTAGTTATTTTTGAAAGTGGGCACTACTGACAGGGAGGGAACATACCAGAAACCTCTGGCATGATGGCAATGTTCAAGTTCTTGTCCACGGATGTAATTACAAGGGAGTTTAGCATGTAAAAGTCACTCAGCTACATATTTCTGTTTTGCATACTTTTCTGTGTATGTATTTCACACATACACAAGTATAAAAAGTTATCCAACCAAAACTTTTCTATAACATACAATTATTTTATAGGAGTTTATATTTTTAATCAGAGAAAGGGTAACAAAGGATGTGAGCATGAGGGGTTAGAATGAACAATGGGAGTAAGGGTAGAGAATGTGGGAGTTTATCGCCCATAATGAGAAGCCAGTAGTGCCTAAAACTGAAAATCAGGCATGTATTTAAAGAAGATATTAAAGTAAATACCATATAATAAGCTAAGAAAGAGAAAAGTACTTGTCCTAGGGAAGGGAAAAATTATTAAAAAAAAAATCTTTAAAACCTAGACAAACAAACAAAAAACACTATGGAAAAAAGAAGACTCTGAAGTCACCATTTACAGGTAGAACCTTTATCATCTCATCTCTTGCTCACTTCTCCTTCACTTCTTTCACATTCTGAGAGAGCAGCATTAACTCTTGGCCTGAAGGAAAGCTCTCTAAGCAGAAGTGACCCCCCACCCACCCAACTCTGGTTGCCTCATTTGCCACTCTTGTAATGGACATAAAAGATAATAATGGAAGAAAAACTCAACTTTCTCTTCTATCTACTAATGAAAAACAAAGCTATAGACAAAAATTAAGACAGGGGCGCCTGGGTGGCTCAGTTGGTTGGGCGACTGCCTTTGGCTCAGGTAATGGTCCCGGAGTCCTGGGATCAAGTCCCACATTGGGCTCCCAACTCCATGGGGAGTCTGCTTCTCCCTCTGACCTTCTCCCCTCTCATGCTCTCTCTCTCAGATGAATAAATAAAATCTTTAAAAAAAAATTAAGACATATAATGACATAAATAAAAAGAAAAGTTTTTCCACTTGTGGATTACAAAGCATGAAGTACTGGCAAATAACAGAATAGATACAATATGAAAACATGAAAAAAAAACCCAATATGAAAACATGAATTTAAAACATGTATAAATGTAGTTAAAAAATAGGTAAAACTCTTAAACTCGAGATACACATTAACATACTAGTGTTGTCAAGTTAAGGTGCCCCTAATTCATAAAAATTAGGTCAAAGACAGTACAACAAAATTATGTGAAAAACGCTCATTCATCAGTTTCTAAATAAATCTGATTTATTTTTAACTGACATCTTAATTATCCATATTTACATCTGGAATATAACAACTTTTCTCCCTTTTAACAATATGAGACAAACAAAATGTTATGATTATACATTAGTTATGCTTCCTCAGTTTCTACAGCTGAAACGTCAGGTCAATTACTTAATAATATTTAATTTTACCTTGTTTAATCTGTCCTTGCACAATATTACTGGAAGTTGGAGGGGAACCCCTTGCCTTAGAAAGGTCTGGGGTGCTTGGTCGAGGTGGCCTTTAAAAAAAAAGAAGAAAATATATGTATATATACATTCATATTTCATATTTCCAGAACCATTTAAAATATTAAACTTTCTAGTCCTCAATGAATTGCAAAAGAAACATACACAGAACATTTTCAATGTACCATTCCAAAAAGATGTGTTTTTTTGTTTTGTACCTATTAACATTTTCTTTTCAAATTTTAATATATTGAATGATTACCAAATAGCAAGCAAAAATTTTATATCTACAATTTATGTTTTATACTAATTTAAGAAACATTTCTGAACAGTTTAATGTACTACCACTGACAAATATCGTAATTAGTCCTTCATTCTTCAGTATTAGCATGCTGAGATTTCAGCCCTCCCTATATGATTGGTCCAAATAGGTTCATGGAACAATACAGTGAGTCTAAAAGAATTCATCCTTAAAATCTGAAAAAGGTAATATGGCATTAGAAATCTTGAACTCCTGAGGTAGTCTGTCTCACTGTGAATTCTAGTGATACCACTTAACTACCTGTGTGACCTTAGACACATCACTTAACCTGTGTCTCAGTTTTCTTATCTGTAGTAAAAGGATAACAGTGCCTGCTTTGTTGGGTTAACTTATATCAGAACACTAGGTAAGTACTACTTAAGTATTTGATTTTTTTAAATTTCTCAATATGATCAGCTCTCAATAAAGGATAATAAAACCACAGTTTATAAAGTTGCCTTCATGGGGGCGCCTGGGTGGCTCAGCGGGTTAAAGACTCTGCCTTCAGCTCAGGTCATGATCCCAGGGTCTTGGGATGGAGTCCTGCATCGGGCTCTCTGCTTAGCAGAGAGCATGCTTCCTCCTCTCTCTCTGCCTGCCTCTCTGCCTACTTGTGATCTCTGTCTGTCAAATAAATAAATAAATAACATATTTTTAAAAAAATAAGTTGCCTTCATGACTTCTAGAAAATAGGTAATAGCAAATCAGGTTCAATATTCCTGAAATGTTAAAATAATACTCTTACAATTAAAAAAGTTTTCTCTCTTTCAACTGAAGAATTCTGACTACACTTCTCACAAAATCCTGAAGCTAATTACTAAACACTTATATTCATTACATATAAGTCATAAAGAAGCATTTCAACCAAATATAACACTTTGAATTAAATGTCAATGCAAATTTTAAGTAGATACAATTCTAAGATCATAGTCTAAGAGCTAGTCCATAACTCACTTACTAAACCTGAATTGAGCTACTCAGTTTAAATAGTTATGTCGTATGTTTGAATAAAGATTAAACATGCTTTAAATCATGCATGTTATGTTTTAAAATTTCAAGGGGGAAACACTGAGATGACACAAAAATACTAAGGCGGGCAGAGCCAAAAAAAATGTAATAAACAGAAAAATAAAAGAGGTTTCATTCTTTTTTTTTTTCCCTTGAAATGTGAGAATAAAATTAAACTATCATGGTCACACCTGGTAGGACCCTTCTTCATATGATCACCAATAAAAGTTGCATTGGTCATACTCATTAACGTATTTGCCAAAGATATGATAGACAGGAGATGCTGTGTAGTGACGGCTCGGGACACTCCGTAAGTTCCCTTTCCAGTGCTCTCAGTTGCTGGGAGCTTCCCTCCTCCTTCTGCTTTCCCGTGTGACAGTTTCCGAGCAGGCTGATTATAACCAGGAAGCATCAGGGACATATGACCTCCTCTGGATAGGAGACCAAAAGATACTGTGCAATGCGGTTTCAGCATTCCAAGGCGATCAAGGCAAACTTCATCCAGAACTTCATTTAAACCCCAGGCATGAAGACACGACATGAACAATTTTGCAGTGTCCATCGTTAAATTATATTCTAATAGGGTCAATGGCTTAGATTTGCTGGCCCGATACTCTGGATCGCTTTCTTCTCTTCTCTGCCTCATCATCTCCTCGTCCTCCTCTTCATCATCAAGGAGATGTTCCTTTATGTTCTCTTTGATAGTTTCTTTCACTTGTTGGAAGAGAACTGCTGCTCGTTTTCCAGTTAGAAAAGAGCCCCCTTTGTCTGAACTGCCAGATGCTTTTTGCAAATTCTCTGGGGAAATAAGCGCACTATTCGGCCTAGAGGCTTCTTCAGTCAGGAGTTGAATAATCAACGCTTCCACATCAAAGAAAAGCACATGTATGTCTGGGTCTGTTAGGTTCGTCTTTATTGCTTGAACCATCAGGGAGTTATGAGAATATTTAGGCAAATTTCCCTGCAAAAAAAAAATTTTTTTTAAAATGGTTACAATTACAAAGCGTTTAATTGCATACATTCACAAATGAGCAATAAATAGAGGAACTTGAATGCATATTCGGTACCTCTATCATTAAAAGTAATGCACGAACTGCGCCAATCAGCAGCATATAAAAAATGTGAATTTATGAGGATTTTGTGCTGAAACAATTATAAAATTGTCAATTATTTAAAAACAAGAAAAATTTGTTATTGAAGCAGAGAGTCCTTTTACTCATAGAAGAGACTAAAATTTCAGTAACCTCTATGCAAATTATCTGAGAATTCTCTATTCTCCATTCTATGCAAATTCTCTGAGAATGAACTACTGGTCCGCCAGAAAGAAAAACCCATTTATCACAGCGACTCGTCCCTTTAAGTTGCTGTACAATCAAATCCCTCCTCTTTCCACGTTACCTTCACTCTTTCCCTATTCACAGATTCTTTTCCCTCAACAGGAAGCATGCTCAGGTCTACTAAGATTCTCACAAGGAGTGTTATCCTTTGACCATGCTCCCTCTTCTACAGATCTCTCTCCTCTACTGCCCCTTTTAGCCAAATGTAGAGAAAGTAGGAGGCTAATCCAAGGAAACTCTCAGTCCTACTCCTCCTTGAGCTCTTTGCAGTATCTGACGTTGTTATTTTTGCTGGGGGAGTGAGAGAAAAGCATAAAGAAAAAAAATTAAAAGCCACTTCTCCCAGCTTCCCTTCTTGGTGAGCCTTCTAATTCTGACCACCCTTCTCAGCGGTCAGCTGCCCCGAAAACTCATCCTTCCTCCTACCTTGGGACTAACACCTGTGGCTCCCTAATTTCCACCATCAGCCAGACCAGCCTCCTGGAGTTTCAATCCTCTACTTACAACTGCTTGTATCTAGATGTCCCATAGCACCTCATAGTCAATGTGTCCTAATGTCCCTGCTTCCACTGAACCCGCTGTGCCTGCCAGGCCGTCAGTGGAGAATCCTTCCTCTTCCATTCTATCCCCTCCATCACTGTCACCACACTGGGACACTTATTTTCTTGTCTCAGTGAGGTTCACTGCCCCTAGTCTCTCCTTACTCCAACGCAACTCCGCAGAGCCACAAGACTTCTTTCTGAGGCACAAATCCAGTCACATCACTCTTCCGCTAAAAAGCTGCCATTATCATGGGTTATAAAGAGAAATGGAAAATACAGATTAAAAACTAAATCAAAATACAGGTGAATATATCTGATCTCAAGATGAGAAAGAGCTTTCCAAACATACTTAAATTTAAGATTCACTACTGTAAAATTCACTACTATAAAAATATTAAAAGGCAAGTAATAGGAAAATGTGCCAGAAATAAGACTGAGTTACAATCTACATAAATATGTCTTAAAATTGGTGAGAAAAATACTAATGCCCAAATAAGATGGAGAATACCATAAAGATCAAGGACAATTCGCAGCAAAAGAAACAAAGAGTCAATAAATATAGGAAAAAACCAGCTCAAACTAGTTGTCAAGGAAATAACTGTTAAAATAACTACAAGATACCATTTATAAAATTAGCACACAGTAAACACTAAAAACCACTTATCCAGGAATACAATGGAAGTCAAACCCACACACTGCAGGCATGAATTTAAATAGCAGCCTTTTAGAAGAGCAATGTAGCAAAATACACTGTGAGACCTTTAGACAGTTTGATCCAGTGCATTTATTTCTAGAACCCTATCCTAAATAGTCAGAAATACAGACATGGATTTATATACAAAGATGTTCAGTGAAATGGTAGCCATTATTTTAAATTGAAGCCTACATAGTCTAACAATAAGGAAACAGATAAATAATATAAATGTAGCCATATAATAGAATAAATACTGCAAACACTACAGATCATGTTTTCCGACACATTTAACCACATGGCAAAATTTCCTGCTCCAATTTTTTTTTAAAGATTTTATTTGAGAAAGAGAGAGAGAGAGAATGAAAGAGAGACAGAATGAGTGAGGGGAGGAGCAGAGGGAGAGGGAGAATCAGAATCCCTGCTGGCTTGATCCCAGGACTCTGGGATCATGACCTGGGCCAAAGCAGACATTTAACCAACTGAGCCATCCAGGCACCCCTCCTGTTCTAATTTTAAGTGAGATAAAATTACACACACACACACAGAGTATAGTTCTGATTTCATTTATTGAATGCTTAAGTATATATCTGAGCATGGTGAGAAACACTGGGAAGAAATACATGAAAATATTGGTCATTACATTTTGGGATGGAATTACAGACTAGTTTCTTTTTTCTTTATATTTCCCTACATTTCTTAAATGGTATATGACCATTATATATTATTCTCATAATCAGAAAATAAAGGTCCAGGATAAAATACAAAATCGTTCAGCACAACATTCAAGGCCTATTATGGTCTGATACCAAATATTTTTCCAGCTTTAACAAACATGTTCTCGGGACGCCTGGGTGGCTCAGTTGGTTAAGCGCCTGCCTTCAGCTCAGGTCATGATCCCAGTGTCCTGGGATCGAGTCCCACATCGGGCTCCTTGCTCGGCAGGGAGCCTGCTTCTCCCTCTGCCTCTGCCTGCCACTCTGTCCGCCTGTGCTCGTTCGCTCTCTCTCCCTCTCTCTCTGACAAATAAATAAATAAAATCTTTAAAAAAAAAAAAAATGTTCTCACACCATAAGCATGGTCTCCCACCCATTAATCCTTTTATTTATTCCTTTGCCCAAAATATTCTTCTTTGTTCTATTCTAATCCCTTCTCTTTCACCAAGACCCTAATTCTCCAAAGGAAAGTTAGTCCATAATGATCCAGCTCTCATAAAATTTTGTATCTACTGTATATCACAAACATATACACTTTGGCTATGTTGATATAGTTAGGTATTTTACATATTTACATTTTCCTGTATTCTATGGGAACTATGTTTTACTCATCTTGTGTAAGCCTATCAGAGTACATGGCAGAATGAACAAAGGACATTATAAAGAAAAATTACAAAATTATTCTAAATTGCAAATCAACTCTTCAATCATAAAATTGTAATAAATCCCCTTAACTGGTGTCTCTTCTGCCTCAAACATCCTCCCATCTGACCATGTCTCTTCTGAAGCCGAAAGGGCTTCAATGGCATTTTAGAATCCAAGGATATAATCTTTCCAAAGCAAAGACTTCTTTACAAAGCACAAAACTCCCTCCAAAGTATATTGCTGCTTCCAATTTCATCACAACCCCCATATCTTCTACCACAGTCCAATGAAATCACTTGTATTTTTTTTTAATTTTCTATTTTTGTTTATTTGGGAGAGAGTGAGCACAAGGAGGAGGAGGATGGGCACAAGGAGAAGCTGGGAGCCTGATATCAGGCTGGATCCCAGGACCCCAGGATCATGAGCTGAGCAGAAGGCAGATGCCTAACCAACTGAGCCACCCAGGTGTCCCTAAAACACTTGTATCTTCCAGAACCATGCAGTGTCACATGTTTGGGCCTTTGCTTATACCAGGATGATGCTCCTTTCTCATTCTTCGCACAACCCCTCAAGTCATACTTTACCCATCCTTGGAGAAGCATTTCCTGTTAACTAGACCTCCTGTGGTGATCATTTCACAATATATACAAATATAAATCATCATGTTGTAAACCTGAAACTAATGTAATGTTGTATGTCAATTATATCTCAATTAAAGAAAAATGTAAAAAAAAAGTCTCAAGTAGCTGCTCTTCAAAAAATTATTGCTGTTAATTATTACTAATTCTGCCTCCTTTGCTTAAATCTCTGTTCTGAACTGAATCATGTTTAAAGGAAGGTAGGAAATAATTTCTAAATCCCAGCTTAAGAACCTAAAGAATGTAGGTAACATAAATTAATATTCTACAAAATGTGATTTTAAAAAGTCAAGACTTTCTGAATTTCATTCCCATATTTAATTCATTTGTTACACATTCGCCTGTATTTGTGCAAGACACTGGAGATACAAAGACTAACAAGATGATTTTCTAGTAATGGAACTCAAACCTCACAGATACATAATGGCATGTAAAGACACCATGACAATGTAGTAAGAATGGTGCTTTGAAGATAGGAAGATTGCAAGGTACAATAAGGGACAAAGCAGAGAAAGCACCAACTCTACCCTGGGTGAGCAGGGAGAGCCTCTCCAAAGGGGTAACTATGAAAGGGCAGAGAGAGAGCAAAATGCAAAGAAGGATAAAGCAGGAGATTCGGCAGGCTGGATGCTGATGAAGCCACAGATGATGAGGGGAAGGAATGTAAGGGCTGGTTCACTGAGAAAGAGGTTCACACAAAGGCTTTTGAACTTTATCTTGCAGGCTTGGGAATCACTAAAGCAGTGCTTCTCTCAGAATCACTGAGACTATTTGTCAAAATACAGCTTCCTGGGCCTGATATCAGGCCTGAATCAGTATGCATAGACCTGAATGGATCAGAACCTTCCTAATGAGAACCCCAGACAACTTCAGGCTATAGTATAGCTTGATAACTACCATCTAAAGGCTTTAAAAGAGTGGTAACATAATCAAATTTAATTTTATAGATCTTTATCCACCAGCAGTGTTGGCTGAAAAGATTAGAGCCATGAATATGAATTGGGAGGACACAGAAGCCATCCAGATGAGGGAAGATGAAAGTATGCAACAGTACTGAGAATACAGGAGATGGGATGGGATGAAGGACGTATACGTTAGTTACCCTTTTATTTTTAACACCACTGTGCTGCATATTTGTTTTTCCAAATGCTGAATGTGTAATGTCAAACACTATGCTTAATGCTTTGTACCTACTGACATTAATTTGAATGATAAAGTTGTTTATAATACATTATATCTAATATATTATTGATATGAAAATTAATATTGATAGCTACCACATACTAAGTTGCTGCTATAGCCCAGGCATTATTCTTGGCATTAGGGTTCGTCAAGTCACAGAAAAAGATAAAACATCATCTTAATATCAACTTTGGGTAGACAGCCATGTCACTATGTTGAGAAAATGGGTTAAAAACAGCACCAGGTAAAATCAAGAGCCCACCACAATACCTTAGTAAATATTATCTTTCCAGTAAAGATCTACAAAATCCTATTAGGAGAAAGGGAGATCATTACTACCAAAGAATATAAAATCAAACATGTTTGGTAGGGAAATTATTGAGGCAGCAAGAGTGACTTGAAGAAAAAAGAAGGCAAGAGTTAGGACACAAGGTCAGCTTTTAAGCCCTTCCCTCTAATGTCAACCACATCTGTGCCCCTTTCAGCACCCCGAGATCAGTTCTGGTTTTGTCTCTTTCCGGGAGGTGTGCCAGCAGACAGCCCATGGGCTTGGACAACTGAAAGGTTATCTAGTGTCTGGTGCCATGATATCTGGATGTGATTGTGTGTGACTCCTCTTATCACAACTTCTGGGTGCCGCTGATTGTGTCACCATGGAGAAACTGTACCTACATGCAAGCCACAGTCAGGAAAAGAGGGTGAAAGACAGCGATAATAAAAGCAGATGAGAACAGAGGGAGACTGATGGAAAGAAGGAGAAAATGACTCATCCCCAAGTCCTACATATGATCTGTAACATCTGTCAATGGATTCTACTGACGTAAAGGCTTATTATAACAAAATACAGATATCCAGCAAAGTTGTGAGGGTAACACTTAAGCTAAATGCATGGAGATGGCAGAGGTAATCACAGGCACGTTTGATATTCTAATATGTCACACTAAGATTAAAGAAAAATGAGCAGAAACATCTATCAAACTCCAAGGATCTCTTAGCTCAATCACAAGATATACATGTACAAAACAAACTAACGCATCTGAGTCATCTTACAGTCTTAACAATTTCACATATAGGTTGTGAAAATCCTGGAAATTCTTTAACATTCCTGTTAAAGTAGTGTGCTTGTTCTGTTACCTTTACTAAGAACATCTGAAATGTGTGTTTGCAAATTCCCTTTTACATTATCATGGCAGAAGCTTAATTCAACAAATACTTGTGGAGTGTCCATTATATACAAGATGCTTAGAAGAAAATAAAGCCTTTGTACTTAAGGCAATTAATTTCAAAACTTACTTGACAAAGGGCAACAAGAAAAGCTAAATCATAAAATATATTCAAATAAAATGATCTCAAGTTTGCTAGTAAAAGTCATAAAGGCAAAAGACACACAATGTACTTTAAAGAGCTAATAAGAGGGACGCCTGGGTGGCTCAGTTGGTTAAGCGGCTGCCTTCGGCTCAGGTCATGATCCCAGCGTCCTGGGACCAAGTCCCACATCGGGCTCCTTGTTTGGCAGTGAGCCTGCTCCTCCCTCTGCCTCTGCCTGCCACTCTGTCTGCCTGTGCTCTCTCTCCCTCTCTCTAACTAATAAATAAATAAAATCTTTTAAAAAAAATAAATAAAGAACTAGTAAGACAGATATATTTGACATTTCCATTGTAAGTGCTAAGCCTATTAAAACATTATATTTTCTGTATACGGGAAAATACAGACTTGTCTATTTCAAACACTAAATAAAGAACTGGACTAAAAATATTACAGAAATACAGCAGTAGGAAAAAATGACTGCACTGCTTGCTCATCACTGCAAGCGAACCTGTGGCAATCACATTAAGAGTAGCAGATAAAATTGTATCTCAAGTGAAAAACCCAAGGAAAACGACAGAACAATGATCAAGAGATTAATCCCTATTTAAGCCCAGGTATTTTTCAGCATATGGACACACTTGCACACCATAAGCAGCACAGCCAGCAACAAGAAAACAACTTGCAACCTGTAAAGGAGAAAATGTTGATGTATCCCTGTTACAACATTTATCATTACTATATATTTGAATACATGCTCAGTTAAATCATGTCTGCTGAAATACCAGTAGCTCTGTCCCCTAAAACCAACGTTATAATGACATTTTAGGCATATGTCATTTTATCTGATGACTTAGAGAAATTTAGAATGTTGGCGATAATTTTACTCTTGCATCACTCACTTCAATGGTCCTGATTTTAAAACTTATTTTTGAATCATTTTTTAATGTCATGGTTTTTAGGACTATTTCTAAAGTTACCTAGAAAAATAATTATTTTTCCTGAAAAAGCATGGAGTCCAATCTCTAATACCAAATAGTCAGACTTCTACCTAAACATAAATTTGATTTATGCCAGTGAGCATTAAACACCAGCTGATTTGGGGGTGCCTGGGTGGCTCAGCCAATTAAGTGTCTGCCTTTGGCTCAGGTCATGATCCTGGGTTCTGGGATAAACCCTGCATTGGGCTCCCTGCTCAGTGGGGAGTCTGCTTCTCCCTCTCCCTCTGCCTGTTCCCCCAGCTTCTGCTCTCTCTCTCTCCCTCTCAAGTAAATAAAATCTCGTAACAAAACAAAACACCAGCTGATTTTGATGCTACTGTGTAAAGAAGATGAGTAAATAGTTAAAAAAAAAATCTGAATCTGCTTTGAAATCAGAGATGGAGGATACTAAGACTAGGAAATGTTATATATCTAACATACACACAGGCTTCTATAAATATCAATGCTGAGCCCTAAAATAAAACATAGGAAAAATATGTATGTGACAAATAATAATAAAACATTTCATAAAATAATTATTTAGGTGTCCTATTCCTAATGACATGATCTTAATAATTTTTTATTTCCTAAGTACAGTATAAAGAATTGGTTTATCACCTAAGAATATTTTGGTAGGAAAAATTAAACAATTTTATTCCTGATTATGGATAGGATATCCTATTGAATAAAAATCTTTAGGGATGCCTGGGTGGCTCACTCAGTCAGTTAAGCGTCTGCCTTTGGCTCAGGTCATGATCCCAGACGGATGAGTTGTACAACAGGCTCCCTGCTCAGCCAGGAGCCTGCTTCTCCCTCTGACTGCTGCTCGCCCTACTTGGCTGCTCACTAGTGCAGTCTCTCTATGAGAAATGGATAAATAAATTATTTTTTAAAAAAAAAAAGATCTTTGGGGCGCCTGGTTGGCTCCGTGGGTTAAAGCCTCTGCCTTCAGCTCAGGTTATGATCTCAGGGTCCTGGGATGGAGCCCCGAGTCGGGCTCTCTGCTCCACAGGGAGCCTGTTTCCCCTCTCTCTCTGCCTACTTGTGATCTCTCTCTCTCTGTCAAAAAAATAAATAAAATCTTTTCAAAACATTTAAAATTTTTTTTAAAAAGTAAATAAAAAATAAAGATCTTTAAGAGAACTTCTGATGCATAATGTTAAATGGAAAAGGTTCGATGAATAAAAACACTGATGTCTCAATGTGCTTTTAAAATATTCTAAAATTGGGGACGCCTGGGTGGCTCAGTTGGTTAAGCGGCTGCCTTCGGCTCAGGTCATGATCCCAGTGTCCTGGGATCGAGCCCCACATTGGGCTCCTTGCTCGGCAGGGAGCCTGCTTCTCCCTCTGCCTCTGCCTGCCACTCTGTCTGCCTGTGCTAACAAATAAATAAATAAAATCTTAAAAAAATAATAAAAATAAAATATTCTACAATTGGGGCGCCTGGATGGCTCAGTGGATTAAGCCACTGCCTTCGGCTCGGGTCATGATCTCAGGGTCCTGGGATCAAGCCCCACGTCAGGCTCTCTGCTCTGTGGAGAGCCTGCTTCCTCCTCTCTCTCTGCCTGCCTCTCTACCTACTTGTGATCTCTGTCAAATAAATAAATAAAATCTTAAAAAAATAAAAATAAAAAATAAATAAAATATTCTAAAATTAGGGGTGCCTGGGTGGCTCAGTGGGTTAAAGCCTCTGCCGGCTCAGGTCATGATCCCAGGGTCCTGGGATCAAGTCCCACACGGGGCTCTCTACTCATCAGGGAGCCTGCTTCCCTTCCTCTCTCTGCCTGCCTCTCTACTTGTAATCTCTGTCTGTCAAATAAATAAATAAAATCTTTAAAAAAAAATATTCTAAAATTAGGGGCGCTTGGGTGGCTCAGTGAGTTAGAGCCTCTGCCTTCGGCTCAGGTCATGTTCCCAGGGTCCTGGGATCGAGCCTCGCATTGGGCTCTCTGCTCGGCAGGGAGCCTGCTTCTCTTCCTCTCTCTCTCTCTCTGCTTGCCTCTCTGCCTACTTGTGATCTCGGTCTGTCAAATAAACAAATAAAATCTTAAAAAAGGGGGGGGGCACCTGGGTGGCTCAGTGGGTTAAAGCCTCTGCCTTCGGCTCAGGTCATGATCCCAGGGTCCTGGGATCGAGCCCCGAATCGGGCTCTCTGCTCAGCAGGGAGCCTGCTTCTCTTCCTCTCTCTCTCTCTCTGCTTGCCTCTCTGACTACTTGTGATCTCTGTCTGTTAAAATGAATAAAACAAAATCTTTAAAAAAAAAAAAAA